>VXBP01000496.1:74956-108070 GCA_013400115.1 Rhinopomastus cyanomelas | reverse complement strand
ATTCCATTTTCAATTAACCAGGGAAGAGCAATCAAACATCAACCTGAGCATGCTGGAAAGCTATTCTTGTTTTCAGACACTTACTTAATATTTCCTTCCTCAAGGAAACTGTTATTTCACAGTCACTCCCCAGTTTCCACCACCAGCTGACATCACAGGGGTCAAGAAAACAGAAGGATTTACAATGAGAGCAGCACCAGCTGCCAACATAAGACGGCTGTGAGTCATGGGTCTCACTGAGAAATGTGTGGTGGCACCAGTGACTAACTAACAGTATCACATCTAGTGACTGAAACCAAGGCAGAAAGGCACCTGGATCAGGAGAACACCACCACAGACTTTTGAAACATCCTCATGCTAAAGGAAGAGACTAACAATCAAAGCAATACTGAAAAGCTATGCCAGTCTGTTACCCACATAGCTACTCTTGCCTTCTGTTGCACAAGAAGTTGTTTTTACTGTGGCAGAAGTAACTACAACAGTTTGGGCTACCCAGGCATTTCATCAATGACTGAATTTAATAGCAGCAAAGCCCAAAGCCAAATGCTTTTCTAAGTCACAGGTATGCAGTGCTGATAAACAGCACTCAAATCTTCCCATGTAACGCAGATATTTTCCCAAACTCTGACTAACACGTTTCGGATCCACAAATACTTATACAGAGAAACACAGAACGGCAGAGGTTGGAAGAGACCTCTGAAGATCATCGGTGAAGACAGTGAGGGCAATGACTACCTAGGAACATGGCACAACCATCCCTTCTGCAAGAAGCCTGGGTTTTGAGCAACTTAAGCAACACATGAAATAAGATTTTTGATTTGCTTTCAGCAAGGAGAAAGAAAGAAAAGACAATCATAGCCCTACACACCTAACACAAAACAAATGCTGCACACTGAGATCCAGCTAAGTCAAAGGGGAGGGAGGAATCTAGTGAACCACAAAGTTACACAGATGTTTCTCACCGATATCTTCCATGAAGATTCACTTGCCTCAACACTGTTATTACCACCAAAAGACATGTCAATGACTTTTGCCTTCGTGATGTTTTCTGCAGAGGGTGAGAATTTCCCTCATGAAATCCAGGTGAAGGTTACAGAATTTAATTTTCTCTCTTTCCTCTGTGTTGTCACCTTGATCACGAGAAATCACAGTTTTTAAGAAGGAAAGGACAGCCAACAGAGCAGTCCCTGAGCCATTGAAGCCAATGCACCTCCATGCCACAACAAAAGTGTGTCTGATGATCTAACTGAAGAGACCACTACTAATGAAGACAAGGGTGCCAAAGAGAAAGGATAAAACACCTGTGTAAGAAAATACAATTTTCCTTGAGAAGAAAGCTTTTTTTACACCCCTTCTTTCAAACAAGGGTGCATTTTAAAGGGCACAGAAGTACCCATAGCTTCTTCGGGCTAAAACCAAATCCAGATTTGTTTTTCTTTCCACTAAAATCATGGGTATTTACAATGAAGGACAAACAGCAGAAATTATCTTATTTTGATTACATAAACCCCAGAGCACTCTGCTTATCCACATTTCTGCCTTACACAATAACTTATGACAACTCCTAAGCACCACATTGAAGATGAACATCACTGTGATCAATACAGCTTTTTATTCCTGCTTGCCTTGTCACGTGGCCAGTCTAGGGGCTGAAAGGCAAGTCCTGCAACAGTGAAAGCAGTTGGAAAGGGCTACCCTACCCAGACACATGAGAACAGTGCCTGAACATTATCTTACTGTCCCAAACAGACTAGATGACAAGCTGACCACAGTCACGTTTCAGGAACAGTAGCAGCATATCACATCGGGGAAGCGCTAAGCACTTACATAACATAATCACTGTAATAGTTTTTCTAACTACGTAAACATCTAGTACTGCAGAAAGATGCTATAAAGGAAATATGTGAGAACAACTAAGGGGAAAGAATCTAGGGGCAAAGATGGAAAAGGAGTCAGAATTTACAGGAAGGTTTATGTTCTACAAAAAACTTAGGAGGCATTAGAAAAAAAAGGGGAAAATTCCTCAAATTTCTTCTGGGGACCTTCTGGAGACTCCGCAGTCAAATTTATACATCACTGCAGTATGACACTGAAATCCAGTTTTGCCATAAAGAGTGAAATGGCTCAAGTTCTGGTCTTCTCCAGTAGCATGGGTGAACCTCAATTTAAACTGTTTACAACCCAGCAAGTAAATACAAACAACTTGGTTATAAATAGAAATGTCTAAATGAGCAAAGCTAACATTTTTCCACTCCCGGAATGTCATGGTTATCTATCTACAATAGCAAAGATTGTAAGAATTCAAGTCATCTACAGCCTGGAAAGTTATTTTTAAAGATCATGTGGCACTATAAATACATCCCAGCATTTGAGTTCAACTGCCACATGAGCTGGCCCTATGGAATGGAAAATTAAGTGTCTGTTTAGACAGAATTCCTCCAGAAATCAGATTAAAAATACCACCATTTAGTTTTCTAAAAATATCCATGCACAGAAAACATGAAAGGCCTTATTTGTCATCCCTTCGCAGTGTTCACACTGGTGCAAAGGGTGGTCTCTCAGCTATTCACATCTAGAGTCTCCCGTTCTCCTCATGAAATACAGCCAATTTCCCACAAACAATTTAATTAAGTTTTTCTCCAGGGGCCCTGGCTATTTTGCCTGTTCATCTTCTGCAGTTTTATTCCTCTGATGCACCCACAGCACTATGCACTCTGCTTTCAAAACCTGAAGGCAGGACTGTAAAACCACAACGAATGGAGCTTCTACTTTGATATTAATGCCTCGAAATAAAAGTGGCCCACTTTTCAAGAAGTGCTGAGCACCTGAATTTGCAATTGACTTCTACAGGCCTTAGAGATATGAAAAAAATGCAAATATGTTAACTGGTTTCAAATTAAAAATTAATTTATTTTTAAGCAACTTGATTTGAACAGATGGTTAGATTAGATGACCTCTGGTCATCCCTTCTTGTGGTAATGACTTCAATGAAAGTGTAATTTTAAAACTAGCTGTAAAGAAGGTTATTGTCTTCAGAAATATTTTCCTGCAAAGCAAGTCTGCAGGCAGAGAATACTACTGAAATTCTATTCCAGACTTGGAAGACTTATAAGAAATGGTTTGAGCAATAAGGATTAAAGGAAATTCTCACTTCTCGGGAAAGTAAATACAGTTCCTGCTCCCATGTACCTAACAGATGAGTAAAACCGTAGCCCCAGGTCCTGACAGACCTCAGACAATTCAGAGGCAGCACATCATCCACCACAAACACATAATACAAATGTAGCACAACAGCTTCTCACAGCTAGTAATGAATAGCTATAAATTGATATATACATTAAGATATATCTTACTACTTAGACATTAATATTTACATTAATTTATCAATAAGGCATTTCAGACCATCATTTTGTATTGCACAGTCACTATCTGAAGCTGTCTAGAAGCATTTGATCACTGGATCAGACTAAAACTGGGGCCAACATAAGAAAACATCTCCTTTTAGCTCACTGGAACCCAGTTCCCCACGGTCAAGTTGCGAGGTAACAAAGAAATTGAATCACAGAACACTGGGATTGGAAGAGACCTCGAAAGATTATCTAGTCCAATCCCCCTGTCAGAGCAGAATCACCTAGACCAAGTTGCAATTTAGAAAATCTCTGTAATTTGAAAATGTCACCCAAAAATCTGTGAACAGCTCTCTCGGATACATTGGCTAAGTCTTGATTAGCAGCAGGCAGAGTGGGAGCTGAGATAGAAACCAGTGCATTCTGGAGAGCATGATCTAGGATGATCTGGGAGATCGGAACTAGTTACTCACAGCCTAGATAATTCACTTCTGATCATCCAGACCACTGTGGATATTTTATGTGCCAGGAGAAGGTTAGCATAAAACCTTAGTGTATCTTGAGTTCCAATATTAGAATTCTACTAACATTTAAATGATGCGATGCTTGCATGGATATTTTAAACAAACAAATAAAGAAAATAATAATCAGGTTTAACAAATAGGTGAATGGAAGACCTAGGACTGGACAGTCGGACTGAAGGACAAGGAGAAAGAACTTCAACCCAGAATAAAGATGTCATTTTAGAGGTAAGTCAGACAGTTTCATACAAAGCTGCGTAACTATTGGTGCCAGCAAAGTGCAGATGTGAACAGCTGAGTAGTGGAGGAGTGGCAGTTTCTTCTAGCTCCAGGGATAGAACTTAACTGCTCTCACACCAATTAAAAAAAAAATTAGGTAATACTACAGACCAAGTTATTATTCAACAGACTGTTCAATGTGTCTATCATGATCTTAAAAGTATACATTAATAATCTGGAGTTGGGCTTTCACTGGTTTAGTGAACTAAGCAAACTGTAGGGTCCCGTCTCCCATTGCTACACAAGAATTGTACAATTCTAATAAAAGACTTTAGGAAATATTAACTCAGTGCTAGTTCTGCTCTCTGGTATTTGTCTGCCGCTCAAAGTAATTCCTTGTTCCACTAGAAACACAGAGAAAAGGAGGAATAAACATCCAATTGGTAAGATTCTTTAAACACATGAACGTTTAATAGTTCCTTCCCTGTGGAATTGTACAGACACACAGACCATCACATTTCATCAGCCGTGAACTGTTTCCTTCAGCTATTTAAATTTTTATCTTTAAACTGTGAGCTAGATGACTTTCTACTATTAAAAAAATGAAGACCAGGAACTGAGGGTTTCCTATATATAGGCACTTCTTCACACAGGGACTAAAAGACTCTCTTTTCAATTATATCTGATATTTCAATCAACACCTCTAGGAAAGAGGACTATTCTCCAGCAGAGCCATTATGTGCATGTAGAAAGAGCAGTCAAAATGTGACATAATTAAAAGAATGGAAAATTAATTAGTAGTGAAATTTTCTCCTGAAAGAAGGGCACACAGAACCAAAACACTAAGATACCATATATGCAGACTCTGCTTGAGTCTTACATGCAGAGATGCCATGGCTACCAAAAGTCAGGAAGATGCCCTTCCAGGAAGCAAAGTTACATTCTTTATCGGACTACACATTGTCCCTGACTGCATCAGGTCAATCGCATCCGGATTTCTGCAGTTAGTTTTCTTCCAAGTGTTCTGCCACTTCCAGAACACATCTTTCCCTCCATCTCTCAGACATCTGGCCACATCTTTTCTGTACGTCTACTTCAGGCAGTAGGAAACTCCAGCAAAGCTCCCTCTTTGTTGTCTCCAAGCAAAGGTCATGCACACCCTCACCTCACTGTGACGTGCTGCAGCCCCCAGATCATCTCAGCAGCAGCAGCCGCCACTCGCTGGACAGTTTGTGAGCACCTCTCCTGCTCTTGAGGGCCCAGAGCTGGAGATAATGTCTCGATGCAGCTTCAGAGGAGCCAAGCAGAGGCAAACAACAGTTTCCCTTCACTGGTTGGGGCCTCCCAGTATGTGGTTAGTCCTGGCCGCTCTAAGGGCCCATTGCTGACACACTCACCCAGCCAACGCCCCCACAGCTGCTGATGCTGCCCTCAGCATCCTTCAGTCACGTACAGAGTAGGGTTACTCTGCCCCAGCTGCAAAAGTCCTCCGCTGCTTTTGAGACTTCCTAAGAACCTCACCTGCCTTTTCAGCTGTGAACAAGGACCCGGCTCAGACTGGACATCTGCACAGCCATGCACAAATGTCTACATCAGAACAAACTAACAAGAGGATTAAAAAATATTTTCCCTCAAAAAGACAAATCAGAATAAATTTTGGGTTGTTAACACCTAAATTCTCTAACACCCTTAGGAAAAAGGAAGAGGTTAGAGAATGGGATGCACAGGTTTACTGGCTCCTTAACATGAGTGAGTTTTGTGCCTGGTAGAAGCCTATATGATTTTAAATAATGATTTAAATAATTATTTTAAATTACTAAAGCTGTCTGTAGTGGATATTTTTAATTTCATTTGCCTGGTGAGCTCAGTTTCCACTTCATTACCCATTTGTTTCAGTAACTTGATTACCCAAGTCAAGAATGAACTTGACAAGTTGCGAGCAGCAACCGCGTAATATTCACTTTCATTTGGACATTGTGACAGGTGCCTGTTTTTCTACTGCAGTGTCTAGTACGTAAAAGACAACTCAACTTCATACAACACTGTTTCTGAAAAACTTCTGAAAAACACTGTTTCTGTCAAAATTCAAGTACCAGTTGCAGAAGAGCCTTCCACCAACCACTCGACATACAGTCTAGATCAGGAACTGATACAGATACACATATGCTGACTTAAAACTGCAGTACTTGTTTCAAGTGCTTACAGAACAGGAACAAACACACACAGAGAGCTCTTTAAATCCATGTTTATCTAAAATGTTGTAACAGTTTATTTCCTGCCTTGAAAAAAACAATAAACTATCAGTCCGAATGTGTTGTTCTGCCAGTTACAAACACTTTGAAAAAAATCTCAAATAGGAAAAAGTTCAGCTTGCCTGACTGGGTTTCACAGACTCTTTCTACCCAAATGACAACATTATGTCCACAACCCTTTTTTGAAGAAGCAGCTGAGAAGAGGCATTTCCTCCTGGTAGTAAAGCAAATGCCAAAATGCACTTGTTGTAAGCCAAAACCACCTTTCACCCCCTGTCAGCTCTAATGGCCAGGTATTTTTCATTCCTAATGCAAACGATTCCTGCAGAATAACATTCCCATAGCACACAGCACAAGTAAAATCCGCGTCACACAAAACCAGGCAGATTGTTCACCGAGTCTAACCTCTGATACAAGCACGGTGACAGAAAAATGATTACATTTCTTACCTCAAGCAAGCGAAGCACAAAGAAGTTAAGAATTAGACTGTACCACTGTGTAAACATTTAGGTACCTAGTACTGAATGGTGCCATTCCTGACTTACTCAGCCTAGAGCTGAGCCTAAAGCCAACCTCAGCCTAGAACTCACAAAAGCTCCACTTTGCTACAAACAGTGAAGAACAGACATATCTTGGAACCATAATTGAAGACTCCTGCTGGTTTTTGATCAATGCTGGAACTGCAGTACAAGACAAACACTAAAATACTAGCAATCAAAATACGAAAGTCACACAGAATGTGCCGGGAGTAGAAAGTCACGGCCCCAAAAAAACCAATTATATTTTTAAATTCTCCAGAACACACAAGCAGGGTTTTAACTTTTGCCAGCAAATCTGGGCTTATATGCAATTACATCTCTGCTAGGCCACTTCCTGCCATAAGCCATACCCAGAGTACACAGAAGCCAAGACAAAAATATCATCAGATAAAACTTCCTGAGATACAGTTGTTTCCAAGATGGGAGATGCTTCAATAAGAGTTCCAAAGAGTGTCCACTACCAGTTATGACTACAGAATCATTGATTCTTATTTTTCTTTAATGCAACTATAACAAAGAAAAATATGAGAAGACCCCAATAACCATGCAGTGATTTATGAGGAGGAAAAAAAAATCCTAATACTTACTCCAGAGAACCTGTCCTTGGTTCAGTCTGACTTAGCAAAGATACTTCTATTTCACACCGTTTTCTTCCTATTACTTGTTTTCTTGGAGGGTTCCACACAACAACTTAAACGTGACCTAACAAAGCAAAACACAACATAACGTAATGAAGCAAGTGAGAAAATCAGCAATTCATAGTTGGTTTAACAGCACCATGAACTGTTTTGTGCAGAAATATCTCATTAACCATACATTTCCCTTCTTTTTGCACATCACACACTCCAACAAACAAATGTCAAATCCTTACTCTGTTACTACAAAGAAAAAAGGTAAAAATATGTGGAAGATGCTATTTATTCTAACAATATAAACACCAATGAATTACATAACCAAAACCATTTTGTAGTTGGTATACATACTTTTTAAAACTTTTATACGTGCAATTCAGATCCAATCAGCAGATGTTCAATGATATTAAAGACAAATGAAAGGGAAACAGTGGCCTTCGGCCTCCTAACCACATCTTCTCTGTTAGTCTCGGCTGTAAGCTGGTTTTTGCTTTGGTTTTGTTTAAAACAGAGCGTAATATCATCTGTAATTCTGCAGTGCAGTATGTGAGTTGATGACACAAGTGATCCTATCTTCCTATTAATATTTTAACTTGTAAAACCACAGGAGAAGGGTTAAATAGGTCTCTCTTACCAACATCCTGCAGCTGTAGAGGACAAAATAACCCCACCAAGCCAAGACACCATCTCAGCTTATCTCTGTTGTGCAAGACAGGCTCTCAAACAACAATAAACAAAAAAACCCTAAAACCTCCTTGAGAGCTAAGCTGCAATATCAGTTTGCACTGATACTATCTACAGGTTTGTAGGCCAAGCCACAAAACACAAGGCCAGGTGCTGGACTCCTCCTCCCAACAACAATTCTTTTTCCTAAACCACACCAAGCAGTCCACAATGGCTTGCAGGAACCCAAGCAGGGCTGTGGTTCCCTCTGTCACAGAAAGAGCAGAACCTCTCCAGGGATTAGCACATAGAGTCCTGGGAAGCAATTTAGATTTCTTAGGTGCGTTTGAAGGCAAAAGAGCTGCTGCCCCATCTGCTTTGGCCTGAAAAAAGTTAATTTGCTGCTCAGTGCACAACCTTTCATATAAAAGCATAAACCAGTCCAGAAACCTCTCACAGTTAAAGCCTAGGAACCTACAGCAGGTAACAGCCAAGGAGGAAGACTGGAGAAAAATTAAGGCAGTACTACACAATTTGGACATTTTGAGGACAAAGGTACCAGTCTGGCACTGAAGTTTTACAGCCACATCAGCACTTATGTTTATGGCATCGGAAAAATCACAATCAAGAACTAGTGGAGCTTGGGAGAGGGTATGAAATGCATCGTAGTACAGGTACTAGAGAAACAGTCATGATGTCCAGAACTGTGGCTCTTCAGGGATGGCAGATCCCATGGTGGGAGCCCAGCACATCAAAGAAGGCACTTAAAAAATGAAAATGCACTTTGTGTACTTAAGTACCAGAAAAGAAAGCAGGCAGTCATGTTAATGCTGCTGTTTGTGCTCCAAGTCTTCTTCCGTATTGTCCTTGCCTCTCTCTTTACTCCATATAGTGCAAACTGTGACCTGGAACAAGAGACAGCTGCTTGGCTTGTCTCACGTTTCAGACGACTTCTATCTTAAAGTCAATGTATGTCATTAGATGCTGGCAAGGCAAGCAGAATTAATGCTCCTCATGGAATTGTTTAGGTTGGAAAAAACTTTGAAGGTCATCAAGTCCAACCGTTAATCCAACCGTATTAAGCCTGCTGCTAAACCATGGCCCTAAGCTTCATGCCTAAGCAACTTCTAAACATGTCCTGGGATGGCGATTCAACCCCATCATGCCTTACTCAGAATTTCGTGAGGAACAAAAAGCTCGCGTTAGTCCAGTGGTCAGTGCACTGCTTCCAGGTGGAGGGCAGGCCCAGGCATAAAGCACAGGGAACATCCAGGTCCATACACTGCACACATTACTGAGACAGTACACTGTGACCAGCTCCTGTCAGAGTTTTATCAGTTCCTTTGTTCTCCACAGTCTGTTCCTAGATTTCTGCTCACTTCCCTTCAGCAATCTGTCCTTTCCCTGCTCTGTTCTCACAGGGGTTTGTATCTCCACTGCAGTTGAGCTGGATCTGCCAACAACTTCCTGCTGGATCTGTGCCTCCAGGTCCTCCAGACCTTATAAGGCTTCTGATATCTGCAGACAGACTGCCCAGGACTTCGTTCAAGCATTCTGAACAAACCCTTCCTTACAGGCTGACAGCGTGCAGCTTTGTTTCCCGGCTAACACCCTTTCTGGGGTATCAGAGCCTTTGAAAGGAGGTTATCAGAGATGGGTATAAGCATCACTGCAGGTGACATTGTGGTCAACCCTTCATGCACCAGTACACTTTCTACCTTCACAGCATGAGTGGAAAGTTTTTAAAGCTGATGTTACCCAATAGACCAAAGTACAGAACTCCGTGGCTTTTTAACTACTGTAAACAGCCAGTGAGAACTCCAGTTATGCAGGAAAACTAGAAGCACCTTCACTGGGAACAGAGCAAAGAGCAGAACGAGTTGAAACAACTGCCTGAGGCAGTGAACACAAACGGGAGTCTCTGATGAGGACACACACCTTGTCCCCACTGCACCTCTCCAGGGAATACAAGAAAAATAGAACTGTCAGCTGGATGTTACCACCAGATACCATCCTCACAGGTCTTTGCTGACTGAACGCAGCCAAAACCACAGCACACACCACCCCAGGCACTTGCCCTTGGATCCACACCCCTACAACTTCTACACAGAGGGAGCCCCAGAAATCCTATTCCCTTTCAGCCTGCAACTTCTGCATGAGAAGCAGCATTTTGCAAAATTGTCCTTTTTGAGAGTAGTTTTTTGCAAATTGTAACAGTTTTTAAAAAACCACATTAACAACCTTACAAGATCATTCAAGAAAGCATAAAATTACATGGTGGAGATCAAAATGCCTATGACAATACTGCAAAACTTTCTATGGTTGCATAGGTACCTTTACATCCACAGAAACATAAATATATGACCAAAAAGCCCCAGCTGTACCACAAGGGAGGGGGAAACTGTACAAGAAACTTTTGCTTAAAATTTCCATGCGGCACCTAATGTAAAACAGAAAAAATCCAAACCCAGGAAAGTAGGCCAATCACAAAGGAAGGAAAAAAGAGACCAGAAAAATTCATTCATAAGCAATGTACGATGCCACAAAGAAATTACTGAACTAATTGTGACCCTATGGTCTTCTCCTCTACAATAATTTCTAGACCCACCAGACAGACGTCTTTGTGAATCCTGCCAGGGTACATAAAGAAATCATTTGTTCAAGAGGATACTCTGGGTTTGCTTTAGGATAAGGAACTCTTGAGTGTGTTGAATGACATGATACAGCAGTTTGAGTATCTTTCTGTAAGTAAATCCCTTGCTCTGGAAGAATGCACAGAGAAGGCATAAGGACCAGCGCCAAGAGCACTATCAGGCGTTTTTGGTAGCGACACACTGAGAATCATGTAGCTATGATGCCAACAGCATCCTGGGGTGGATCAGAAGAGGGGGTGGTTAGCAGATCAAGAGAGGTTCTTCTCCCCCTCTACTCTGCCCTGGTGAGACCACACCTGGAGTATTGTGTCCAGTTGTGGGCTCCTCAGTTCAAGAGGGATGTGGAGCTGCTGGAGAGAGTTCAGCGTAGGGCAACGAAGATGATGAAGGAGGTGGAGCACCTCCCTTACGAGGAGAGGCTGAGGGAGCTGGGTCTCTTTAGCTTGGAGGAGACTGAGGGGTGACCTCATTAATGTCTGTAAATATGTGAGAGGTGGGTGTCGGGAGGATGGAACTGGGCTGTTCTCGGTGTCATGTAGTGATAGGACGAGGGGCAATGGTTGTAAGCTGGAACACAGGAGGTTCCACATCAACCTGAGAAGGAACTTCTTCACAGTGAGGGTGACGGAGCACTGGAACGGGCTGCCCGGGGTGGTTGTGGAGTCTCCTTCACTGGAGATATTCAAGACCTGGTTGGATGAGTTCCTGTGTGACTTGGTCTAGGTGATCCTGCTGTTGCAGGCAGATTGGACTAGATGATCCTTCGAGATCCCTTCCAATCCGTAGTGATTCTATGATATCTTCTAGCTTTAGGTTCACATCCTCAGCTACCTCAAAGCTGTCTGCTGCATTTTCATGCTTCCCATAGCACTGAGGGTTGGACAAGTGAATGTCAAGCTGAATTAGCTGCTGTAGCATCCAGTGAGCAGTAAAGAAACTCACTGTTCCACCAAGTCTGAGACCAGAGGAGGGTTAATACACCAAATATCTTCAAAGTAAGAGAATGCTAAGAAATACAAAGCAACATTATTCTCCTTCATTCCTAAGTTTCAATAATAACAGGCACAAAATTCTTCATGAACTTTCACTCTCAGTAATGAAGCTATTACAACCCAAGTTCAGGAATTCAAGCAGTAACCTGCAGCAGTGTATGTACCGCTCAATCACAGTCACTTCCAGCTTCCCTCTACCACACAACTTGGTGAAAATGTTAAAAATACAAGTAGAAGTGTGAATCTGGAAAACAAATACTGACTATATATTGCATGTTGTTGCGTGCAGGATGATCCAAACAGCAGAGCTGCACACGACTATCTCCTGGCCATGCAGCGCCCAAGTTTCTTCAGAGACCAGTGACTTTTTAAAGATAGCACTTATTTCTGCCCTAATCTCTAGAGACAAAATATTTCCTTTGTAATGGACGGTGCACTGGTACGCTCCCAGCAGCGTTCTTTCATATGTTCTACTTTCACAGGCACCGGTGGCTGGTCAGAAACCAGTCATGTCCTTTAAAAAACAGAAACCTCAGCCTTTTCAGAAATGTCTCACTTGAAAATACAGATATTTTATAAATATTTTATATTTATAAATATTTTATATTTTATAAAATACTGCTCTATGAAACCCACCTAATCTCGTACAAAATCTTAACCAAAACAAAACAGGCAAACAGCTACAAGCTCTCATCACACAATACTCACAGAAAATAAAAAAATAGTAACAAAAGCAGAGACAGAAACTGCAGAAGAGGAAGGTCAAGCAAAACAAGTTCCAGGAAGATACCCATGGCAGAACTATAGGTCAGTTTACAGCTTGTCTTCTTCCTTAAGATGGACAAACCAAAGACCACAAAGCATTTTCATTAATAACTAAAACAATGTGGGTCAGTGTTACACTAAGTTAAATGGCTAACAGTTAGAGATGTGATTTGAAGCTAAATTCAGTGACATGTCTTCATTAAGAAGACCTCAACAGCATAATTACACTTATCCAGTGGGTTATTCAGAGCAGGAGCTCTGTACTCAACTAAAGGAATGACCTCGACAGAAACCAGCCTCACTGAGCTCTGGTTCAACTCAGAAATCCCCTTCTTCAGCATCCAACAGCTGCTTAAAACAAATTGATACCCAGGCACACACAAATATACAATACATCCATATTTTAAGATGGGTTTCACCCCCTGCTGAATTGCTTTCAGTTTAGAACTGTAAGACAATACTAAAAAGATGTTGCAAGGTTTCATCAACTCTCAGTTTTGAAAATATCTTGAAAATACTGATTTCTAACAGGGTGTCAATTATATTTGAATTTTATTTTTGAGGGCAAGGGAGACAAATCACTTTTTCCACAGTGAAATACCTTCATGCTGCTTAGGGTTAAGTAACCCAGCAAACCTCATACCCCCCTATAGTTTAGAACTCAATATGATTGAACTTGTGAGACACATTACAATCTTTTGTCCTTAACAATAAATTTAACAAAAGAGCAAAGGCTCATGGTTCTTGTTGGCACTGAAAAATGAGGAATCTTCAATTAAAAGAGCAAAGAACAGATAATTCCAGATGATGTCACCTGCACAATTTAGGATCAACAAACAAAATCCTAAACAAAAATAATTTCTATTTCCCTAGAACAATTCAACTCTTTCTCTTCTGCTCTGCCACCTTCTAAAGAAATGCCTCTGGACAGAGTGGAAGGGGAATACAGCACTGCAAATGAAGCTTAACAAAAAAGACTCTAGTAGACGGTAAATTTTTCCTTGCATTCTATTAGACAACAAGTCTTTCTGTGCTTTTAGAGCAGTGGGTTGGAATCAGGACTAGCAAAGTCCTTGCAAACACACCCAGTCCTGGAGAGAGCTGTCTGCCAGTGCTGGGAACTCACTGCTGAGCACCAAATGCTCCTCAGAGAGATACTAGGCTGGAGAACACCGCAGATCCGAGGGTCTCTATAGCTGAAAAAACACAGAGCTCTAGGCTGCACGTGACCAATTTATAAAACCTGCAGGGTTGTTAGCAGTCCAGATGACTCACAAGCAAGTGCTTAGTTTTGCTGTATTGTAAACACAGCGTCAAATGAGTAACGCTTTCCAGCTCATTCCTAGTTCCAGTCCAGTGCAGGACACAAGCGATTACTGAAATGAGTCAGTAGCTCCAAAGCTGGTGACAAATAAATTAACGGTTTAGATTGAACAGACTTATTCAGGTGAAGATTCCCCTTGCACCTTGCAGAGCTCACAGATCTCTTATCTCTCCAGACCTGTGCTGCAGCCTTCTGAAATCTGCTTTGTTCAATCTGGTTTACGGAAGTGGAGAGTTAGAAGCCACGATCACAGAGCACAAGTGTTCTGAATTTTCACATAAATATGAGAAGGAACTTCTTCACAGTGAGGGTGATGGAGCGCTGGAATGGTTTCTCAGGGGGGTTGTGGAGTCTCTTTCTCTGGAAATGTTTAAAACCCACCTGGATATGTTCCTGTGTGACCTGGTCTAGGTGATCCTGCTGTGGCAGGGGGATTGAACTAGATGAGCTTTTGAGGTCCCTTCCAATCCCCGCTGTGATTCCTTCTCCATGATTTCCCTCTGATTGGCTTCAACTCTGAAAGTCTTATGGTGCAGAGCTCTCACTGACTAGGTACTTCCTTAGAATCTAAGATACATTTTGTACTTATTAGTGTCTCCCTGATATCAAAACTCTCAAAAAACCTCCAGTGGTTCTACCAAGAAGTCACTACATGAATAACTATGTACTTGTATTTTAAACAGAGAAATAAAACAGCGAGTCTTCATCTCGGCTTTGCAAATATCTTATCACCCTTATACAGTTATTTGAGACATTATTAATAGAGCTACTCGTGATTTCTGTTCCTTGTGATCTCATCTGTGTTGTCTATTTTCCTCACTCCTTTCACAAGCGGATGTTTCACTTCTCATTGGCATTCTGCGAAATACCGCAACCCTATGCAAATTTCATTCAGTTCCCAAATCCTGCCTTTTGGTGTACACATATTTAATTCTCTGGAAACGCGAACAAATTTGAAGAGTTAAATAACAAGACTAAGGCCTTCATTTTTCAGGAATTAATTGTTTTGAGCCATTTTGGGAAGCTACTTCCCACTCAGCTCCTCACACCACTTTAAGGGCCACGTTCTTCATGGTTAAAGTCCAGAGAGTGGGTTGCAAGAGACTCTAAACAAACACAGCAGTGTCTAACAGTCTGAAGACATGCTGCTGTGGTCCAACTTGCTGTTCCGAGTCCCAATACTAGCACATGATGGCTACCAACAGTGTTCCAGCACAACCATCACATAGGTAGTAAATATCATCTTGAAACTAAAAGCAATCCCTAAGAATATCTCTTGTGCTTAAGAAGCTAAAATTCAAACATCTAATAAATGCAGTTTACCTCCAGCTGTATCCAACACTCAAAAGCAAATTCTATTACACTCTTTCAGGTAATGAAACATCTCCATGTGTATTTGCTCCCCACTGTTCCCTCTTTTGGGTAATGAAACTCCTATTGGGGGATTGGACTAGATGATCTTCCAAGGTCCCTTCCAATCCCTAATGATTCTATGATTCTGTGATTCATCCTGAGAGCTGAGGGTATTACTAAAGAATTTGCATGCTATCTGCCAGAAGGTACAAATTAAGCTTCTTAGTGTGTGCATGGACGCACCAAGAACCTCAGCTGTGTTACGGAATGAAAGGGAGAGTATCGACAGCAGCACAGCAAGCAGTGTGCTGACTGAATGCATCTGGGAGTGATTTGAGATCAAATTTTCAAATATAAATTAAAGAATCACATTCACAGGCTCTAATATAACCCTTTGTGATTAATCCTGATATCTGTATTTCTAGCTCAAAGATTCTAAGAGCTGACAGTAACTTGTAAGCATCACTAACAATTTTTATTTATTAAAAAAAAACACAAGCAAACCCCAAATTCCCCTCCACATTCATTAATTAATTCACTTAATCTGATTTCTTTGTCAAAACTACTACGTATGAAAGCCAGGAAGAATAACTCAAATATGCAGACACCAGGCTCTGCTCACAAAGGTTTGGCTGAGTGTTAGGGGGGTATTTTGAGGCGGATATGCCAGGAGAAATAAGTGAAGTAAGAATAAGAAAGTATAAAAAAGTAAATACAAGAAAGTGAATATGAAGTATCATTTCAACATGACGACTCATCATATTTCACAATTTCAGAATCTAAATTTGCACTACTTCCACGGTGGAAGCAGAGTAGTGCTTGATAAAAAAAACCAAAGAAACAGCCCACCAACACAAAAACCACCCTCCTCTCATTAAATCAGCACTTCAAATCTGTGTTTGGATCTAGATTTACAGAGCATCCCTAAGTTTTACACTACTCTTGCACATCACTTAAAATTACAAACCACTTGATGTATAAAAAGAAACCCAACATGCCTCTCTCTCCATCAGCTGCAATGCGCAGCACAGTCGTTCAGGCTACATGGCTCTTCTCAGCTTACTTCACAAGTGAAAAGGTTTCAGTAGATTAAAGAACTCTCTTTCACAGGCTGATTTCTGAAGTAAAAGCTTTTTGTGACCTCAGGAACACCACAGGGAGAAATTTACTTCTCTGTGTTGAGAAGGAACAGAGCTACAGTAGTACAGAGCTGTAACTTGCTCCAAGAAGCCTTTTCAGTGCCTTGCTGTATGTATTCCCGCTGTGAATTTTGTATAGAGTAGCACCAGCCATGACCCCATATGATGACAGCACTGACTGCGCACAGAAACATGAAATATGAACAGCAGGGTGGAAAGAATCAGATACAACCCTCTTAACGTTCTGTTAGACATCACTAGACCCACAAGATTAAAGAGAAACCCAATAAAGGCTGGGCTGAAAATGCCATGTTCTCTGACATTTTGACAGGCAAGGTATGGAAGGACTGAGGAGAGAAGGCAGCAGTTGCCGTCTGAAACATTTATCCTTCTGCTGTCCCTGAGTTAAGAGATCTGGATTTACACCAGCTTCTAGCAACAGGCACATAAAATAAATCTGGCTCTGATAAATAAGAATGAGACACTCCTTCTTAAGAGAGGAAGCCACTTTCTTTTGACAACCACTTCACTAGGTCAGAACAACTGTGTTCGAGAGCGGGTTGCTTCACCTCCTTATAGTATACAACGTACACACCTGGGCATGCAGAGGAGCACCAGAACAGCAGCATTTGTAAGGAAACCAGCGTTTAAATCATGCCATAAAATCAGGTATCAGCAAAGCAACTCTAGCAAATGAAAGGCTTTCCAGCTCTCACACGAAAGTTATAATCTGATCATGATAAAGATTTATCACCAGCAAGAGAGTCATCTCCCAAGGGGTACAAGTCTTGAGGAAAGATTTGAAAAATATTTACCATTACTCATTTCAAATTCTCTCTCCTGTGAGATATCAGGAAGAAAACAAGCCCCTCTATAATCCTGTTTTACTTTTTGCCAGTAAATCACAGGGGGAAAACAAAGACACATCACAGACCAAGAGAAAATTAAACACCACCTACATCAATTCATTGTCTTTCTGCAGGTTAACTGGATCTGTAAAGCACCAAACTGTAGACGCCTGAGCTTACAGTTTGAGGAACACTGCTGCTTCTGAACACTCCTTACATGCAGGGTCCAACAAACCACGCTGCCTGTTTTTCAAGAAAACCACCATTACATAGGTGAAAACCCTTCAGTATTCCTCAAATAGAGCTAAAACACACTGTGAAAGTAGAGACCTACCTTCCTAGCCTATAAGCCCCAAAGAAATTAACAATGAAGAAGCAACTTTTGGCATCAAGAGGTTGGAAAAATTTCATACTAAGCAGTCTATGTTTAGGTTTGGGTCTTTCAAGCTTTATCAGTGCAGTGCACACAGCCTGCATCTCATTCTCCAGAGCCACAAAGCCCATAAGATCAGGCTTAAGTAGTGCCATACCAGTATTTTAAAAATCAGCACCAGGTGACAGGAAGGTGACTGCCTCTTTAAATCTTGGCGCTGCACACAAGCTGACAAGTCACCCAAGCACAAATAAAACTGTGATATGATTTGTTAAATTCATGTTCAAAATACAGTAACTGGAGGACACCAGAAAGGTTAGCTGTGGTGACAGACCAAAGCAAGAAGAGCTCTGCATTTTCCTAAGACTTACTGAGATGTTAACTGCAACAGGAATACTAACACAGGGAAGAGAGCTATAAACAGAAAGGGGTTAATCATTCAAATTTCTACTCACATGACAACTATACACTGAAGATTCCAACTTCTTAATATGTTAATATGCCGCTTTTAAAATACTTAAGCTGCTTCTACCTATTTTTATTAAATTCCTGCTTTTTTTTTTCAATACCAAACCAGCCATTTTCTTTCAACAAAAACATTTTCACTGATACTAGGCAAAGTGAGGCTGAGCATCAGCTGGGATGATTTGGAGCGGCCACATAAACTGATTTCTTTTTTTTTAACTGGGCCACCTAAAACCACATTTATCTTTTCTCCATCCTAATAAAAAGCACATAAAACATATTTGCTAAAGCTATTTGCTATACAACTATTGTAGCTGTCACAAAATGTTTTATCAACAAAGTGCTTGCATCTATACTAAAGGAGCACCTCACATACCTGAAGGCCCATGACAGTGCAAGGGCACAAACACAAGCTGACCAGGCAAAGACACGGAAGAAAAAAAAATACTCATCCTCAAAGTACCAGTGCAAACATACCACAACAATCAAACTTCTCTGACTGCAAGCAGCAGCCCCATGACACTCTTGGAAATGGAAACAGAATCTCATTATCACGGATCCCACAGCATATCTCACCCCAGCAAACTCCCAGCGAAGCTTTCAAGTTAAAACAAAATGGAGTAAAAGAAGAAAATATGAGAGTAGCTCTTTATTTTAAGAGGGGAAACAGATGAGGGCATCTGACATTCTGTGGTGAATAGCAGAGTGAATATAAAGTGAGTTGTAATCTGCTGTACTTGCAATGATAGGAATTACGAAATCACCCAGCATTCTCATGAAGTATCAAAAGACACAGAGCTGTGCAAATACTGATGGAATTAACACAGATTCAGATGAGAAATAACAATGAAAGGGCTTGGTTGTGGCCTTAACATTACTTCCAATTTTTAGGTTACACCTTCAAATTCTTGCAAATTTTGTAGCTAATAATGTAGGTCCTGTGAAGTAACGTTTCCTTTCTAGGCAAGGCTTTTCTGCTGTTCTTAATCACTGTAACTCTTCAGGCACCAGCTCTATTTACATCAGCCAAAGGAAGCAGAAATTGCTGTTATCAAAACCGGCTGCCACAAAAATAATAAAGTTTTAATGTACTTGAGTTAGCTGAACTCTAAGGACTTAGCCAGAATCACACTGAGTATCAAAAGGTGGTTTCCTAACACTTACAGCGATAATTCCATTAAGAAAAATGTTTTTATTATTACTGAGCTAAAAAATAAAGTTAAATCATTATGTTTAGCTTACTAAAAGTTTCAACATAGCTAAACATCACCTAATTCAAGGGTAACAAACATTTTTAATAAAAAATACTCCCCTATTTTATAACTACTAGTACTGGATGCAAAACAGTAACTCCTAAGCACCCAATAGGGTGTCCCTTTACCTTCCATTGTCACCATAGCTGCTGCCTAGTTTGCAACAGTTTGCAGTTATGAAGTTATTATTTAAAGTCAGTTATGTAGGCAGATGCAGACTATCAATATATTAGAAAGTATTTTCTTATTTTCAGTGAAGCATAAAAGGATTTTTTCCGAAGTACTGTGTCTGGTTTAGGTGGATATTAAAAAGAAGCTGAGCAACTGCTGAGAACAAAAAATCAGTCTCTCCTCCTTTTCACTATTAACAAGAAAAACTACCTTTTTTCTCTCGCCAGCAAGAGGCTTGTGCCAAAAATTAATGTACCATTTGCTGCTGACAATCTGCCAGAATAATGATGTTCTTCTTCACTCAAGAGGGTTCAGAAACCACCACTCACCTTCCATTCAACATTTATCACCAATCCCCCAATACAGTCCTCCCATGACAAGCAAAAACAAGACAGCTCTTCACACACAAACACACATCTCTTCACACTTAATTACTAGAAGTAAACAATTTAAAATAGTTCAGCAGATGCAGAGAAGTGTTCTTCACCTCCTGATATTCTGGCTCGGTCTTTCATGCAAGGCTCCCCTGAAACTTCCACTCAAACTTATGTCAAACCTGACACACGAGACCTGGGGAAAAAAAACCTCATAGAGTTGCTCAGGTTGGAAAAGGCCTTTAAGATCATTGTGTTCAACCACTAAACCATCACTGTCAAGTGACCACTAAGTCATTTCGCTCAGCACCACATCTCCAGTCTTTTAAATCCCTCTAGGGATGGGGACTCCAACTCACCCTGAGCAGCCCGTGCCAGGGCTTGACAACCCTTTTAGGAAAGAAATTTTTCCTAATGCCCAACTTAAATCTCCCCTGGCACAACTTGAGGCTGTTCCCCCTCATCCTGTCAGTTGTTACTTGGCAGAAGAGACAGATCCTCACCTCGCTACAACCTCCTTTCAGGGAGTTTTGAAACTACAAATCGAATTTTATTTCCTACTATGTTTGGCCACATTACTGGGGTTTTTGTTCATGCAGATTTCTAGTAACAGGACTTAGGTTCTGCTGTGTCTCGTTTGGCCATTTTACACACTTGGATGGACTGCAACACATACTGGCACTGTCTCTGTTTTACTCCCTGTCCTCAGGACAGGACCCCACAGGGCACTGTGAGGAACACCAGGCTGTGACTCCAAGAACCAGAAATGTGAAAAGATACCTAACAGTGTGAAGACTCACACATGCCTAACACACAGGTCCTTAATTTCTTTGGTGATTGGGAGGGAAATAATGGGGGACCTAGGGAGATAGAACAAGTCAAGAGCAGTAAATGTAAAGAGAGGATATAAAAAGAAAAATAACAAAACAAACAGAACCTAGGAATACTGAAATGTGGATGAAGAATTTAAAAGAAAAGGCATAGGACCAAAGTGCTTTTCAAACCCAAGGGCAGGAATTTGAGGTTTGAAGCCAATCAGAAGGGGATAAAACTTTGAAATTACATTTTATGTGCTTCTTTCTACTACATCAACTTAGTACCTAGCTTTGAGTTTCTACGGACAACATTTACCTTTGTTTACAGGTTCTGTGTCTGTACCTCTTTGTGTAAACATAAACCACAGGCTGACTTAGAGCCTTCTGGAGGACACTCTATGAAACAGCAGCACTCACATCACTAAAACCATCTTGCAGCAGCACTTGAAAACAGTCTTTTGGGGGTTATTTTAGATAAAGAACTGTAATGTGTTTTTACATTCTGTTTTGCTTTATATTCTTCTGTTATTAATATTCCACACTCATGGACA
This sequence comes from Rhinopomastus cyanomelas, assembly GCA_013400115.1. Classification (NCBI taxonomy): domain Eukaryota; kingdom Metazoa; phylum Chordata; class Aves; order Bucerotiformes; family Rhinopomastidae; genus Rhinopomastus; species Rhinopomastus cyanomelas. The sequence continues at coordinate 86,820 of VXBP01000496.1, read as the reverse complement.
TCAAATGGTTCACTGAAAAAACCAGTATGTTTCAAAATACCTTTCACCCTTGGAAAATCAAATGATGCAACAATATCAAAATCCATCTCTCAAGCACCTTATTCACAAAATAAGAAAGGCACTGCCCACAGATTATCTAACAAAAGAATGTTGAGCACTACAAATGTTAGCAGTTGTGCTTATTTCTAGACTTTTTTTACAACATTCTCAAAACCAGGGGGGTTGCGGAGTCTCCTTCTCCAGAGATAGTTAAAACCCGCCTGGTTATGTTCCTGTGCGACTTTCTCTAGGGGCTGTGGCAGGGGGATTAGACTAGATGATCTTTGGAGGTCCCTTCCAATCCCTAAGGATTCTATGATCTACCTACTCTGGTTTTTAAACTGCTTCTAGTACCAGTTTAGCACAAACCACTGTCACAAAACCACTGGACAGCTGCACTGGGAGTCTCCTATGGCATCAGGTTGATCCTCCAGAATTCTAGCTACTGCATGCTCCTCATAGACTGGAATGTTTCATAAACAACTGGGTAGTCATGTTATTTTCGTAGGTATTTCACTGGTTTGTAAAGACATCCTTGTGCACTCCTACAGCAAAGGGATTTCAGAAACACTGAAAATTAACAAATGCTTCACAGCGATACTGTGTCATTAAAGCAAAGGCACACCAACACTCTCATTAACTTCACCTAATTGACCATACAAACCACAAACACTGCCAGGACTTCCACAAAACTATTAATTCACATCTACTATCCAAACAGGCTGTTGCACACATGCAACAAGTTAATACAAACTCAAACCTTACACCCTCTAACTCATATTTTAAGACTCTCACAGGTTGTTTTTTTAATCCAGTAGGTATATGGTGCCTGGGGGCAAGAGAAGAATCGAAAGCAGAGCAGTGCAAGTTCCAAACAGGCTCGGCATCACTTAAAATTGTTCATTGGTTCTAAATTAACGCAGGAACAAAAGTGTCGGCTTTCTGCTCTGGATACAGGAAATCTGGGAACAAAAGCCTCAGAAGAACACTATGAAAAGAAGTCTAGACTTTTCAGTCTAAACCTTCGGTAGAACCCAAAAGAGAACTTCAAAAGACAGTAATAAGAACACATCCATTACCTTGATTTTATAAAAAGAAATTAAAAATCATAGGCTTGTTACCTCCTCCCCTCTTACATGTAAACTCAGGCAGAGAAGAAAGATACAGGAACCCACAGCACTTTTTTTCCCCATTACAGAACATACTTTTCCCATTCAACCATTACAGTTTCTGGGGAAAGAAAGAATAAGGTGTATTTATAGGTCTTTCATGTACAATATTCACAAATCTGCATTATGTCTTACCAGTACCTTAATTTCAGAGGCAGATCTATCTCACCTGGTCAAGTCACTTTATCCATGCCCAAAGAACTTGTTCAAATTTTTAAAAAGTGAAGTAGTAAACTACCTATCAACAGTAAAACTGTCTGGCATTACAGCAACACGGAGAGTTAAGTGATACAAGCTAAAAACCAGAACGTAACGACTCATGAGTTCACAGAATCACAGAATCACTACGGACTGGAAGGGACCTGGAAAGATCATCTAGTCCAATCCCCCCACAACAGCAGGATCACCTAGACCAAGTCACACAGGAACACATCCAGGCGGGTCTTGAACATCTCCAGTGAAGGAGACTCCACAACCCCCCTGGGCAGCCTGTTCCAGTGCTCCGTCACCCTCACTAGGAAGAAGTTCCTTCTCAGACTGGTGTGGAACCTTCTATGTTCCAGCTGTCTAAAATTCAGAGTAACTACTGTAAATAACAGCAGGATACTCTGGAAACAGACGAGCACCCTTTACAGTTCAGATTGACGGTGAAAATTCAGTGCAACACTACTAACCAAAATACACAACTTTGTCAATTTTGAAAGGAAAAAAGCTACAAGTGGTGACTTTATATTCAGTACATATTGCATCAAGAGAAAAATCAGAGCTCATAATTCTTATGCTCTTTTTAATGTAAATACAACCCACATTTCTGTATATGTAGCTGCAAAGATACAAAATTGCTCCTGAGTTCAATGAAGTCAATTTAAGTCACGAGTATCTAAGGTAAGAAGCTGAATAATCAAAGTTCTCTCAGCTGCCCTCCTCTTCTTTTACCCCCAACCACTGCAAGGCAACTACAGATGCTACCTGAAGGCAGTCTGGGCTCCTGTATTGCATATGACATTAACCAAAAGACATAGCAGAGCACAGCAGCAACTAAACTTTATCAACCTAAAACATCCAAACCCAGAACCAACAAACAACATGTATGTGCCTCTGCGCACCCCACCCCCTCCCCAAATTATCAATGGGAGACACTGTAACTGCTCCAGCCCTGCTTCTACACAGAAGTGTTTTATGACACATAGGTGACTGTTTGTTTCTTTAAGCTTCTGAAGCCAGTATGCACATTCCATTATTTTCCTAAGGAAAGCCCTCACCTCGCCACTCCAACACATGTAATTGGGACTACATTCCTGAATTTATTTGCGCCAAAGGTTGAGATACAAAGATTTACCAGTGTAAACCTGACAGATTGTAGAACAGATTGGCCAGCACTGCACACAAACTCTCTGGTACTTCAGGCTCTGCACAGATGTCTGTGGAAACTAGAGATGCTGCAAGGCTACAGTGGTGAGTTCTTGACAGAATCCTACACTTTGTTACTCGCTGTTAATTCTGGACCGTAATACCGTAGTGATTTCTAAAAATTCATTTTGAAAACCTGTTAAACTTCTAACGCCACTTGATTTTTGCCAGCAGACTACATTTAGTTATCAAAACACTCTGCAGCTCCCCCACGGTGAGAACTAACAGCTCTGCCACAGAACAAATTGTTTAGTGCTCTCAGACACCAACACTGAATCTTCTTTAGCCTTCCACAACTTGCAGTCCTTAGATTTCCAGGCAAACAAGTTGAGATTGGACAGACACTATGGTAACACCATGTGTGTCAATGCTCCAAGTGTAGCTGCTTGGTACAGACATGCATTTACTAGCAAAATACAAACAAGCTCTTTTATGCAATGGTGTCAGTGATGCTTATCCTGGACTTTTCTCTCTCTCCTGTACTGCTTTCACAGAAGCTGCCAGCTGTGACAAGGGGTTAACTTCACAACTGAGCACTTTGCTAGCACCCAAGTGAGTCAAAAAACTCACCTCAAACTGAAGCAGATTTTGCATCAAATGTATTTATTTATTTTAGGCAAGTAACTGGCAGCAGTTTTCAGAGGCCTAGGGCAAAACCTCCACATGCATCTCTAGACTGATGAACAAAGCACTCAAACTACTGAACTCAGTGCTTCTGCCCACCAAAACACAAGAGCAGCCTTCCAACTGCCGGCCAAAACACCAGCACAAGCTTCCATCCAGCCTCTCACCACCAACAGTCAAGTGTTTCCCTGCGCTCTTCTCACGCCATTCTGTCAGCTTGAATTTTTACTGGATTAAGGGTTTAAATGTCATATTTGTGACAGAGAGTACACTGCAGGCGCATACAGATGTTTCAAGAAGTGCACAACATTTCACAGGCTGAGTGACGCTACATTCAACTCCCACAAGAGGGAAAGGAACAGTGCAGCAGTGAACTCGGGGAGAAGAGGCAGGACATGTTCTCCCTTTACTCTACCACAACGTGAAGTTTATTTTTTTTTAAGAAGGCTTTGACTCTAGTATTTGGAGTTCTGCCAGAAGTCTATAGACAATTGGAGAACAAATGAGTTGATGACATCAGATATTCCAAGGAAGTGAAACCTGACTTAACAGAAGTGATTTTTATTCAAGAAAAACAGACATTCAAATTTTTTTTCTTTGTTCAAGTGTATGTTAAGACCATGTATGGAGGAATTTCCTTTCAAAAATATCGTAAAAACGCATTTAATGACAGGCTGAAACCCTACCCAAACATAATTCTAAGTCAGCACACACCAAAACATGTGTTGTATTACTGACATCCCTGACATTCTTCTTAATAAGGCAAAGAAAAGTGTTATCAAAAATTTCTTTCTATGGAAAAGCACTGCTGGTGCAAAGATTCCAAAGCCTGGAAAGCCACCGTCAGTTTGAGCTGAAGCTTCCAAGTGACACGGTGATTGATTCCCCAGCCAGCCAGTGCATTTCATGGAGCTTTGAAACCCTTTAACAAGTGTTTGGGTATCCAATAATCCTTTAAATGCCATTTTCCTACAAGCAAGTGTACTGAAAAGCTTTATTTCGCCTTTTAATTAATCTTAGAAGACTGACTGTTGTTAGAGTCTTTAGCTAATGCCGTTGATCTAACTTGTATGATGTCCTTCAGGAACTGGCGTAACTTCAGACCCTGAATTAAGAGTCCTGAAAACATAACTGATGTGTCAGGGGGGATTTCTAGTGATGCCAAACTTCAGGAGCTCCCGAAGCCCGAACCAAGCTCTATACCAGCAGCACCCGGGCAGCCCTGGCAGACGGAGTACGTAACCTCTACTTTGGCTACAGCTGCCAACTGCAGGCGAACAAAACCCATCACCGTATCTAGTGACAAGGAAAGTCTGTGAATGCAGAAGGTTCTGGCAACCCCCACCCCGGCTTTGGAAGGTGCCCAGCAGCAGCCTGTGAGCGCAGACACAGGAGCTGGAGCCAGGGGCACCAGCGCTCCTGGCAGTGGAGGTTTCCGTTTCTCTTTCAGGAACTCTTGGGGACTAGTAAAGATTTATGCCCTGGAAGGCTTTAGCTGTCTAGAAGGAGCACGGGCGGGCAGGGCGCTGCCAGAGCGACTATCCCGTGAACCTGAAGCAATCCCTGGCACAAACCCTGCTTTTCCTTGGCAACTCCCCCTCTCGCCACGGACAAATGGAGCCGCAACGCCTTCCCCCCTCTTCGTCCCGTTCCCCCGCCACCGCCCGAAATGTCCCTCCCGCATAGCCGCGCACAGCCGCACCTGCTCGGCGCCCGCCCGCACCTCCGGCTCCAGTCGCAGCCCAGGCGCGCCGCCGCCAGCTCGGCGCACGACGGAACGGGGCGGCAGGGGTGTTACCCGCGGGCCCCCCGCGGCCCGGTTCCCTCGGCGCGTCCCACCAATCAGCGCGCGCCTTTCGCTATCAGCAGCCAATGGCACGGCGCGGCCCCGCCCCCAAGGGCGCCCTGGGGCGGGTTTGGCCGCGGGGCGAGAGGTGACGCGGGGGCCCGCCGCCGCTGGGTTGGGATTAAGCAGACGCACGGAGTGGCGTTTGGAGAGGGCCAGAGAACACTCGTGAGACCTGCGTGCTGCCTCGCTAATGTGATACTTCCTCGTCTGAAGGGTCCTGAGCTGTGCGATTAATGCCACTGGGAATGCTCGGGGCTGGCTCTTGTAACCTAAAACAATCTTGCAGCACTCAGCTAACCCGAGGTGTCTGTGGTGCTGTGTTCGGTTCTGGGCTCCTTCACCCCAAGGGCACTGAGGTGCTGAAGCAGGTCCACAGAAGGGCAACGAGGCTCTTGAAGGGTCTTGAGCACAAGTGCTATGAGGAATAGCTGAGGGAACTGTGGGTGTTCAGCCAGGAGAAGAGGAGGCTGAAGGAAGACCTTTACACTCCCTGCAAGGAGGTTGGAGTGAGGAGGGGCTCAGGTCTCTCCCTGGTGGGAAGTGACAGGACCAGAGGCAATGGCTGCAAGTAGTTACAGGGGAGGTTTAGGCTGGGTATTTGGAAGAATTTATTCACTGAGAGGGTTATCAAACATTGGGACAGGCTACCCAGGAGAGTTGTGGGGTCGCCATCCCTGGAGGGATTTAAACCATATGTGTTCCTCATGCTTAAGGATGTTTACTGGCGACCTGGCAGTTGAAGGTTGGACTTGATGATGTTAAAAGTCTCTTCCAACCAAAGAGATTTTGTGATTCTGTTTAGGTTGAACTGGACAGTTAAATGACATTTAATCCTCCCTAAAAACAAAGGCTGGTCGGCCTCCTACAAGCCAGGACATCCCAGCAATTAAGGCTCAAAGACAGCATTAATCAAGACTCTGTCAATGAGATAACTCAAAGTCTGTTTCCCCTTGTTGAACTATCCTCATTATAATACTAAAAGTCACACTCACAAGTCAAACAGCCCCTGACTGAGGCAAATCCTCTCTGTCATAAGCATACAGATACCAGTGATGGTTGAAGTGAGGGAATTTTTAGCCAGTTAGCTTTAGGAGTGACGTTGTAATCACCAGTAGAAACCTGATAAATAATTAATATATTCATTATCATAGTTGGGCCTTTCACAATTGGGGAGCTCACTTTGTGGATGACCACTTTGCTCCCAGCTTTGCACAAACCTGCAATAAAAAATACCTTGGTTCTAGGTGTGGGTTGGCTGTTAGTGCACCAGGCCAAAGAATCCAGATTTTGGGATAACCGGACTCTTACATGTGTAAAAAAGGTGGTTTTCTTAGAAGGAGCAATCAGAGACAAGCAAGGGAGAAAGTAACTGGTAATGAATCCACATTTGCATGCAGCCAGTCCTGTCCCACCCATGGCAATCATCACTAACATTCCTACTGCCTTTAATGAACACAGGGCAAGGCGTAGCGAACCCATATCCGCAACGAGTACAATCACATTATGCATATTTTAACATCCCCATGCTCTATTATTAGCCTTGTCTCTTTTTCTCTATTCATTCTTCCAGTTATTCCAGTTTTGGAAACAGAAAGATGGATGGACTTATTTCCTCATTGCTTACAGCTTCTCAAGGCCCTAAAAGTTCATTAGATGTGGATTAGAAATCATCTTGGGGATGATCAGTTGTTTGTAACAAACCAACCAACCAACCAATCACAGTATGGATTGACTGGAAATCTATGGGAAGGACAATAACCATTGCCCCACCTATTGGGATTTTTCCACACAATGCCCCATGTAGGCAAATCTCTGCAGAAGGGCAGAAGTTAATGAGAAACTTTTTCTGCTACCTGACAGTTGCCTTCACAGCCTGGCTGTGGGGTGTATCAAGCAGTAGTTCCCCTTCCTGCTTTCGACCAGCTCTTTTAAGGTCGCTCAGTACTACAGCAGGAAGCATCATCACACTGTTTCTTCACACCACAGGAGTGGGGCAACTTCCCTTCTTCCTGGAAATAAAAAAGCCAGTTGATTTCAAATGAAAGCAACTGGATCAGTGGGCACATCACACAGACAGTATCATCCCAAATGGCTCATGCTCTTTTAGAATGAAGTTTAGCTTCAAGCCATTCTAATACTATTGGTTTTGACATTAAACAGATCCAGATAGTCTTGGCCCAGATACTCAAACCTTGGTTGACTAGCTAGCCTCACTGGTGGCTTTGTGTCTGGAAAGGTTAGATAATGGTTTTTTTTTAAAAAGAGCTATTTACTCTGGTCTTGCAACACTAGGTGGTTGTTCTCCAGCATCCAGTGCCGTCTTTATGAGGCATAAGTCAAGTCTGATGTGATTTACCAGCTTGAGCAGAAGGCTACAGTGCAGAAACTTCAAAACCTGTTCACTGCACTGCCATCTCTTGGAACAAACCACGATCCCTCAAAGTGTCCATCATGCTTAACAGGGCCTCAAGCACCTCAAACTTGTCTCGTCTAGACAATTCCTGTTACACCTGTAAACCAACTTCAAAGAAATCTGCCCAGACAAAGTTTTTTTGTAGGGCTATAATCCCTGCCCTCAAATTTCCTTCCCATTTTGTGTTTTGATGCCTCCAAATACAACAATGGCATGTAGCAGAGGGAGATCAGCAGTTATCAAAGTATTGCTGATTACCGTTGATCAGCTTGCATGATATACTTGCTCTTGCCACACAGGGAGTCACTGCAGGCAGTGTGTGCAATATGGATATGAACGTAGTCTTCAAATATCTTCAAGAAACATTTTAATATCCTAATGGTAGCAACAAAAAACCTAGACTTGCAATGTAAGTTTAATTTTCAATTTCCTTATCTTCAGATTCTTTTCCCACACAATCCCCCCTCACAAAACAACAAGTGTTCTATTCTTCTCCCCCCCAGGCTATTGTTCCATGTGTTCTCAGTACTACAAAAGGGGTTTGTCTAGGAAGGCTGTATGTGAGTCATGTCTTTGCATGTGGAACAGCTGTACACCTTGGGCACATTGCTGGTCACTCGAAAATGTGTCATTTTCAGCACTTCAGTTTCTATTATTTTAGCTCCATGCTGTGATACAATGGCAACATCTACAAACCAAATCAGCTTTGCTATTTTTTTAAAAACAATTATGTTCAAAACTTTGTGAGCAAAGGCAGAGAAAGTAACAGTCACTCTACACCACAGAGTCATCCCTTTGTCAGCGTGGTGCCTGCTGTCATCCAAATAAAAGGCTTTAGAACATCTTGTGTACGAAAAATAACATGAGAGTCCTCTGAGTGGTGACCTGAGGAAATCCAGTCTGGATTAGAACATTTGGAAAATCACTTCTCTGGAATTAAGAAAACTTTCATCTCCCACTTCATGTGCTTCCTTCATCTACTCTGGGAAAAAAAAAACATCCCTTGTTGCTTACAGTTATAGGTTGCTACTGTGTGGAGGACAGAATCTCTTGTTAGTCACCAAAATTTAAGAGGTGTTACTAAGCAAGTGAAGAATTCTGATGTGACTATTTCAAGCCATGTGAGTAGAAAAAATAAATCACACTAATTGCATTTAAGTTATAAAGTCCATAGTTAATCCCCTAGAAAGGAAATACTATAAGATTCACAAGGAATTCTGTATGTTAAAAGTACACCACGTGAAAAAGATACGACAGAGGACATGGTGTGTGAACACAATGAGCCTCTAAGTGTCTTAGCAGTTAATCTAAAGCTGAGCTGCTGGCCTGGACCTTCCCCATCCCTGCAGATGTTAGACCAGCCTGGGAAATCAAAGCTAGCCACTGCCACTGTGGGCCTCTCCAGGTGTTGGTTCAAGTGTTAATGGCATGGTGAAAAACTCACTGTAACTCAAGAACGTAATTTTGTAGGCATCACAGTCGCTCAGAGGTGTTCTGGGCAGCACATCGGGCTCTTGTCCTGCACAGGCATCAGCACTTGTGTCTACAATAAAGCTTCTCTTTGTTGCTCACACTGACTCCGGTGAAGGGGGAGGCAGCAGCAAATAATGGGTCGAGTGACTGCAAATGCAGATGTCAGACAAAACGGATGCTCAATTTAGCTAATGAAGCTACAGCCTGCAGCAAAAACAAGTAGCTCCTAATAGTTAAACCAAGTTATTTGGCATGTAGGAAGATTCTCTGAGAACTTTGGAGACAAAGAGGCAAAGCACTTTCCCATCTATAACAGCACCTCTGACACACAAAATAGAAATAGAGCTTCTTGCTGAACATCTTCAACCTCCGGAACATATCAGAAGCTGTATGAGCTGGAGTGCAGCAGCAGGTCCAAGCTGGGGAGAGGACTCAACCTACCAAAGACCTCCCTCCTTTTGGAGCACCCATAGAGCACATTTGCATCTCTTGGGCTCCATCAGTCTGGGCTGTGGACTAGGGGAACCGGAAAGTCTGTGCTGAGGCTGCCAGAGAGAGTTAGGAGCTGAACCCTACAAATCCACACCCAGAAGGTGGCACGTTATCATATTGCTTCCCAATCACTAATTCCCTGATCAGGAGCTCTCAGGCAGGTACACTTTTATGTGGTAGCATTCCCGATCACTTCTATTGCAATAAAGCAGCAATGTTTTTTACACCATTTATTTGTATAGATATTGCTTGGAAATTACTATAGCACATGTCAGTGTAGTTGCTTATTTTGTGCTTATTTTGCTCTTGGCAAACGGAGGTTTCTGGGTACGGCTGCATGTTAGAAGACAGCTTGTTCATGAGATACGTGGATCCCCACCTTATATCAGCCAGTGAAGACCAAAAATACCACCCAGAAGAGTAAAAGATCAACAGCACCTGGAAGCAGCCATCTGACTGTGCCATGTTCTCTCACTATAAATAAATATATCTTAAGAGTTTTTCATTTTTCCAGTTTCCTAACAGATTTTGCAGAAATAGTTCCATTCATCCATACAAAAGGAGTTTCTTTCATCAGCAGCATTTTTGAGTAGCTTGACAGAAGCAGGACATCTGTCCACATATAACCTCACACAGCTCAGGGGAAAGTCTCCCACCAGCCATTATCTCCACTGCCCACTTGATGGGTTTGACCTCATACTAGATATGAGCATATCTCCATCATAAAATGCAGCACTGGTTTGTTAGATTTGCCAGTTTTAAGATGAGGCACTGAGCTCCCTTGTGTTATTTCTGCTGACTTTTCTAATCAAATATAAAGATCCCATGACACATTTTGACAAAAAGTAGGGCACAGCCGGCTTATTCATTCTTTTGCTAAAAACAGGCTTCAACATCCAGCAGGTTGTAAAGCATTAGATACCACTTCCAGTGTAATAGCTGCTGTTTCTGCCTGCCACAGCTGTATTATCCACTCACCTGGGCAATGCACTTGTAATGAAAATCGGCCATCAAGCCTCACAATTACTTCAGTAGTTCCATTTTGCTAAAATACTTGCCAGGATTAGAGTGTGCCACGATTGAAAAGGCAATAAAATAGCTTCTCATTTGTACCAGAGGAGATTCTGACACCCTTCCAGTGCAGAGTTTTACATCTCTTGGGTTAATGGTATATTACTACTCTCAGCCAGAGGCAAAGTCTAGGAAGAAATGGATTAGAGGAACTGGCACACAAAAGGTTTAAAGCAACCTGTATCTTTCTCACCTTCTTCACACATTTACGTTCTACCTGTTCTTTTTATTAAGGCTATTCTGATTAACAGAACAGATGTAGCATTCTTGAAAATGAATAATGGCCACAAATACTACCAAGTGTATCACACTTTTCAGTGGCTATGAATGTGAAATACACTATGCTATTTCTGAATGTGGCCTTGCAGGAGAATTTCAATTGATGTTTTGTCAATTCATGTCATGTGCTAAATCTAAAAAGACGTAAAAGCAAACGTGATAGATTACTGCTACCATAAACCACAGGTACTGTGTTAACATTTCACTAGCCTATGGAAAAACAATATCACTTTAATCTCATTGATCTTTACACACTACTAAAAAGCTCATGCATGTGTATCAATACCTACATGGCGGGGCACACTGGGTATGCTCATGTGACATTTTAAGTATTTAATAAAAATACACCATGCAATATCATTCCTTTGGCAGTATCGTTTCTTAGCCACTGTCAGACCGTTATTTTTAATCCCTCTCTACAATCTCATATTTAACTTCCTTCCTTTGGTGAACACTCTGCAATTTTAACACTGCTTATCAGTTTCTTTTTATAAAAGGGCTATCAAAAAGACATGTATCCAGCAAATAAGAATTCTTGTTAAGAACATATTTGAGTATGTTTCCAGTGTCTGGAAAGCTCTCCGGTGCTAATTCACGAACATCTAATCATATCAGTGCTCCATTACAAAACTCTTCTACGCCAAGATCAGTGCAAAATGAGTCACTAAGACACACTGAAATCAGTGAGAACCAGGAATGTTCAGAAACACTTTCATCTCACAGTTCTATCAATTTAACTCCTTGCAACCAGGAGTCACAAGTTGCACCCTGAGAAAACTCAGCACTCTGACACCCTTCACATTATGTTGTTAATGACACAAACTGTTAATGACACAAGGGCACTTTATTAATCACAGAATCATTAGGGATTGGAAGGGACCTCAAAAGATCATCCAGTCCAATCCCCCTGCAACAGCAGGATCACCTAGACCAAGTCACACAGGAACACATATAGGCAGGTCTTAAATGTCTCCAGTGAAGGAGACTCCACAACTACCCTGGGCAGCCTGTTCCAGTGTTCCATCACCCTCACTGTGAAGAAGTT
>VXBP01000496.1:44914-74929 GCA_013400115.1 Rhinopomastus cyanomelas | reverse complement strand
CCTAGGGTTGTTCTTGCCCAGATGCAAGACTCTACACTTGCCCTTGTTATACTTCATTACATGTCTCTCTGCCCACCTCTCCAGCCTGTCCAGATCTCGCTGAATGGTAGCACAGCCTGCTGGGGTTTTGGTGACACCACCCAGCTCTGTGTCATCAGCAAACTTGCTGACAGTGCATGCCAATCCCTCATCCAAGTCATCAATGAATAGGTTGAACAGGACTGGTCGCAGCACCGATCCCTGGGGCACTCCACTAGATACAGGCCTCCAACCAGACTCTGATCCATTGACCACCACTCTCTGACTTCTACCCTGTAGCCAGTTTACAATCCACCTCACTACCCGAAAATCCAGGCCACACTGCCTCAGTTTGTCTGCGAGGATGCTGTGAGAGACTGTGTCAAATGCCTTACTCAAGTTGAGACAGATGACATCCACTGCTCTTCCATCATCTGTCCACCTATGACACATTAACGGGCACTGCACAGTGCAGCAGAGATTCTGGGAGCACTCTTATAGATGCCAGCACAGATTTTGAAGCAATCCTCCACGTGACCTTTTGTTACTAGACAATCCAGTCTTCCTGAATCAGGAGGACTCATGTTATTTCTAGGAATTATATTTTAGACTGTTTCTTTGAGCCACATCTTCATTTTTAGTGCTCAGCAGCTAATGTTACTAAACCTGGCTGGATGCCATCAAAAAGAAAAATAAGAATGTTGCGGCATAACAGTGTTTTACTCCTTTCATAACTAATAAATTGAGCCTGCTTTCATATTTTGGACACTCCAGGCTTTGCGCTAGATCAGTTTTTTACAATATTGCTTCCACATATCAAGTAACCAAATCAAAAGACGTGTGCGCGCGTCACCCACTCTGTCTGGCAATCCATCACAACAAGTCTGCAAGCCTCGTGTACATGACTCACACGCCCTTATATTCAACAACCACACAAATGATGCCAAGTCTTTATTTATCACAGCTTTGTCAGCAAAAGAAATCATCTAGCAGGTGAATCATGAAATTGCTGTCTGTGTGGATGCTAAGCAAACAGGGAGGGAAGCAGAGAGATGCCAGCTTAACTTCACGCTTCCCCATCCATCTCTCCATGCCGGATGCTTCAGTGTGTCACTGCTAACACCAGCAGACAAGCCCTTCTTGCCTTTTTCTCACTGTGCAGCCCTGCTTGGCTGCAGTTCAGACAGTGCCTTAGACACATCAGGAAAACTGAAGCATACACTTCAATGTTTTGCTGGGGCATGAGTACTTGCTGTGTGTCTCTGAGAGGGAAAGGGGGTTCATTTCCAATGGAAGAGCATCCAGTGTTTAAAGTGCAGCTCTCTTGCCCAGAGAGGGCTCACAAGGGGTGGCTGCTGCAATTGTGCCCTGCAATGAAGAAAGACTGACAGGATGTCACTGCACAGAGAAGGGTTACTCATGTGGATGAGTTCAGGTCACCTTTGCAAGAGACCACATTCCAGCAGTTCATAAAAACGTGGCTGAAGAGCTTTTCTTTTTTAATTTCTGGAAGGTACCTCATTGTCTAAGAAGGTAGCTGTCCTCATGAAAATATTCTAGGGAGAGCAAACAAACTCTTCTGCAAAGCTATTCCTCCCTGCTCCACCCCAGCTGACATTACACAAGTTGAATAATGCATGTCAAGGTATTAAGTAACATGCAAACATTTCCAGTAAATGTTTCTGCTGTTGGCCTTGGCTTAACCAGTATTGCTTCCCTCTGTCATAATGGAAAAACAACCGCTTCAGTTCTTCTGCACCTAAAGCTTAATATTAATGAAGCATTTCCTACTAATCACTGACTGGAATCTTTCTCATCCCCTATCTCCCAGTATAGATTTCAAAACCCTTGAAAACTTACCTAATGAGAGATGTCCTACTCTGAAAGTCTCTGACTGGCTTTACAGCCCACATAACAGGGTAACCTGAAGTCCCTAAAATATTACAGTTATGGTAATACATTTAAGGACAAATGACAAATTCCTATAAAAGAATCACAGATTTACTGAAGCTGGAAAAGACCTCTGAGATCATCAGGTCCATGTGTCCTGACCATTGGCTAGACCAGGGCACTAAGTGTCACATCCAGTCTTTCCTGAGAAAAGCTAACTTCTTTCATGAGAAGTTGGTTTCTTTGCATGCCACCAAGGATGTTTTACCTGGCTCCCCATCATAAATCATAGAATCATAGAATGATANAGCAGAGGGAGAGTAAATAGTCCAATAATATTCCTCACATACAAAGTTGAGATGATGTATTTCCCCATATTTCTCGCTGTGTGAGAGCACAGTGTTGGGAAGCCACAGCCACTGTCAGTCCAATAGAGGAAATCCCCATGCAATTCAAGATTGCTTTAGGCACACACACCATTGGCAAGGCATGTGCCAGCATTCCTTTTCCTTTACTATGCTATCACACTCCACAACAGGAGCAAACGCAGTCCTGAGTGACCTAAAAAGGTAAAACATTCTTGGGATGGATGGGCTCTCGAATCACCTCCATGAGACTGAGCACCCTCAGGCCCGAAGGATCACCTACCAAGTACATTTCTGGCATTTTCCACTGAAATTTGTACTTTCCAAAAGAGTTTTCTCTAGGCAAGACTGACCTACAGTCAAGTGTCTGAGAAACTCACAGGAAACACCACCCAATTCCTCTCTGAAAGTTTGGGCAGAAAGTCTAAGCCTAACTCTTAGGTAGGAAGGTAAAGTCATACATTCTGTCTAACCTTTTCCAAGTATAAATAACTTCTTTTAATGTCTGTTAGCTGCACAGGGCTGAGAGCTGTGGGGCAAGTGAGATTGTTCTCCTTCATGCAAGTATGGCAAAGTAACAGCAGGTTTTATTGGGGTGTTGGTGGGAGCTCATAAGCAGTGGCACACACAGAATCTTCCAGCATGACAAGACATAAAAACATCCAAGGAGCAGGAAATTATTAACCCGTTTTGATGTTTACCCAACATTTGGCTCCAATACAACCTTGTGGAAGATTGTCAAAGTGAAACTATTTTCCCTGGGCTTCATTATTGACTTGCAACAAGAGCACTTGCAGGGACAAACTCCAGCTAATAAGAGCTGTGCTCCTGTTTGGCCAATAAATGGAAGCAGAAATATCAGAGGAGGAACTTCTCATGCTTACTGCAGGAGGCTTTTTTGCCTGTTGTCCCACATCTGGAAGTAAGGGGCAAATGATTCTGAATATCACAGCTCCCAAGGCCACCAGCTCTTAGTGGGCTTCCCAGCTCTGTATGATAGGACAAGAGGAAATGGCCTCAAGTTGCACCAGGAGAAGTTTAGGTCAGACACTGGGAAAAATCTCATAGAAAGGGTCATCAGGCCTTGGACAGGCTGTCCAGGGAGGGTAACGGAATCACCATCCCTGGATGTGGAGATCTGGAGCTCAGGGACAGGGTTTAGCAGTGGCCTTGGGACAGCTGGGTTAATGGTTGGCCTTAATGATCTTTTCCTACCTAAACCATTCTATGATGCTGTAACTGCAGCATCAGTATTAGTGGCTGTTCAAAGAAAATAAAGCACAAGGAAAGAAATTATAGCCACTGTGGCAAAATCAGATCCCAATAACATTGAAATCGTTGTGTATCCCTCAATAACTGACGCAGGGCTATTTTTATGTCTGGGCTGACTGGGGCAGGCACAAAGCAAAATGAGCCTGTCCTGCTCAGAGAAGTGTTTCCAGCACTGCAGCAGTGAGTTAATGATTGCATTACAGCTATTGCAAGAATGCGGGTACTCAGCAAGGAGTGCTTTGAAGAAACAGTTTTGAATGCTACTTCCCTGCTGCTTTTAGCTCCCCCACAGAAGAGGAACTATTAGAAAGACCAAACCATCCACGAATACCTTTGGAGAAAGCTTTGGCTAGCCACTGCTGCTTTCTTAAGAAAAACTCACTCTGTTCTCAGTTCTCAGTGAAGTAACTATTTTTTGGTGAAAGACTAATAGAATCATAGAATCATTACGGATTGGAAGGGACCTCGAAAGATCATCTAGTCCAATCCCCCTGACACAGCAGGATCACCTAGACCAAGTCCCTTTCCACTACATCACTCTCCAACACCCCAGCCTATACTGGTACCTAGGGTTGTTCTTGCCCGGATGTAAGACTCTGCACTTACTCTTTTACATTAAATTTTTCTCTGCCCAGCTCTCCAGCCTGTCCAGATCTCGCTGAATGGCAGCACAGTCTGCAGGGGTGTCAGCGACACCACCCAGCTCTGTGTCACCAGCAAACTTGCTGACAGTGCATGCCAATCCCTCATCCAAGTCATCAATGAATAGATTGAACAGGACCGGTCCCAGCACTGATCCCTGGGGCACTCCACTAGATACAGGCCTCCAACTAGACTCTGTCCCATTGACCACTACTCTCTAACTTCTACCCTGTAGCCAGTTTACAATCCACCTCACTACCCGAAAATCCAGGCCACACTGCCNCCTCTGCAGTCTGGGGTCTAATGTCAAGACAACCCCTAGAAGTATAGACAGAGGCAAAGAAAGCATCGAGTATCTCTGCCTTCTCTGCATCCTCTGTCTCCAGGGTACCCACCTCATTCAGCAGGGGGCCTACGTTGCTTCTAGAATAATAATAAAACTGCTCATTTCCGGGCTTCTGAGAATGTTACTGGCAGGGCTAAGCAGAAACTTAGGGAGATCAGTGGCATCTGGAGTTCTCAAAAAATTACACTCCCCTGAAAAGCTGTTTATTCTGCAGGCAGGGCACTGAGGGCTCCAAAGTTCATGTATGAACTCCCCATGCAGGGAGACATGATGACAATTTTAACACTTGCAACAAATGACAGACCTTGCCCTGACATCCATCATAATCTTCTAGTGATAACTTCATGTCTGGCAGGACTGTGGCAGCCTCTGTGGCAGCTCCTTGCTCTCTTTGCAGGAGTCCTGCCAGGGAGCTGGGAGCAGATGCAGTAACCAGCAGATAATGGTTACTATGGATGGCCAAGATTGGATGGTAACAACAGCCCATACACAGTATCACAGTATCACAGTAATGATAAGGTTTGAAAAGACCTTAAAGATCATCCAGTCCAACCTAAATCCAAATAAACCAAGTAAACCTAACATCTAACATCTAGATCATGCCAGTCAGCATGTCATCTAGTCTAGCCTTGAACACCTCCAGAGACGGTGACTCAACCACCTCTGTGGGCAGCCCATTCCAAAACCGGACCACTCTTTCAGTGAAAAATCTTTTCCTAATGTCAAGTCTAAACCTCCCCTGATGGAGCTTAAGACTATGACCTGTCGTCCTGTCTCCAGTGGCCAAAGAGAAAAGACCGACCTCTGCCTGACTGCAGCCATCTTTTAGATAGCTATGGACAGCGATAAGGTCACCCCTGAGTCTCCTCTTTTCCAGACTAAACAAACCCAGCTCCCTCAGCCTCTCCTCGTAGGGCTTATCTTCCAGCCCCTTTACCATTCGAGTTGCCCTTCTCTGGACCTCTTCCAGCACCTCGACATCCCTCCTAAACTGAGGGGCCCAGAACTGAATACAATACTCCAGGTGTGGTCTAACCAGCGCCGAATACAGGGGAAGGATAACCTCCCTTGACCTGCTGGCCACACCATTCTTGATGCAGGCCAGGATGCCACTGGCCCTCTTGGCCGCCTGGGCACACTGCTGACTCATGTTAAGTTTGCTGTCCACTAACACCCCCAAGTCTCTCTCCACCTGAGAACTCTCTAAAAACTCGATTTCCAGCCTATAGTTCTGCCTGGGATCGTTATAACCAAAATGCAGAACCCAACACTTAGACTTGTTAAAACTCATCCTATTGGAGTCTGCCCATCTCTCCAGTCTGTCCAGGTCCCTCTGCAGGGCCCTCCTACCCTCTAAAAGATCAACACGGGCTCCAAGCTTGGTGTCATCTGCAAACTTACTCATGATGGACTCCATCCCATCATCAATATCATCAATTAAGATGTTGAATAGGACCAGACCTAACACCAACCCTTGGGGGACACCACTAGTAACTGGTCGCCAATTACATGCAGCACAATTTACTACCACTCTCTGGGCTCGTCCATCCAACCAGTTCCTGACCCAGCACAGAATATTCCTGTCAAAGCCCCTTGCTGCCATCTTCGCCAGGAATATATCATGGGAGACTGTGTCAAATGCTTTACTGAAATCCAGGTACACTACATCCACAGCCTTCCTCTCATCGACCAGTCGAGTTACTTGATCATAAAAGGAGATCAGGTTGGTCAAGCAAGACCTACCCTTCCTAAAACATACAGAAACATTTACACACCTGTCTGCCCATAAAGCTGTATCCTTGCTACTGGACACTCAGAGCTTCGAGCAGACCGCTTTGGCAAGGCTGCTTCAGCAGCAGTGATCCACATATTCAACTGCTAAAGCAAAGCAGTGATATAATGCCATGAAATGAGAGAGCTCTGCCTTCAGCTCCTCCACACAGCAGCATTCCTAATGCCAGCACACAAAGGTACAGACACACAGTCATTTCAACTGATCCTTCAAATCTATCCTTATCTGTCATTAAAGTATATTTTAACATTCTGTTTTGCTAAGCAGCACTTCCAGTGAGGGTTGATCAATTCTAATGGAGACTGGAGGGATGTTTCACAACTGTAAAAAGTATAAGGTACCAGCTCTCTTGAACCCTAAACTGCCATTTTTGTTCTCAAGCACTTTTAACAACCAGTGGACCCAATGCCTAGCACAGCTGCAATACAGAAGCATGGATCTTCTCCACAACTAGAGTGAAAAAGAGCCCCTCTTAAGTGAAATGCCACCTGCAGACTTAAAAACCATCCTGTGCCAAAATAACCCCTTTAAATGCTGTATTTTAACATTAGCACCTTCCTTTAATAAGCTAATTTTAAAATGGACCCTTAACCTTTAGATCTCGACTCTAAGAGTAAATATTCCTTTGAAAGTCATGAGGAAAAGAATAGAGAGATGGCTACCTCATATCTTCCAAGTCACATCTCAAACTGCCACTTTGCACACGTATTTCTTACCAAAGATTACACATCGAATCATTAGGGCTTGGAAGGGACCTTGAAAGATCATCTAGTCCAATCCCCCTGACACAGCACGATCACCTAGACTAAGTCATACAGTCAGTCAGGGTTAGAAGGGACCACAGGATCATCCAGTTCCAACTCCCCTGCCATGGGCAGGGACACCTCACTCTACATCAGGCGGGCCAGAGCCTCATCCAGCCCAGCCTCAACCACTTCCTTGGGCAACTCATTCCAGGCCTCACCACTCTCACAGTTGAAGAACTTCCTCCTCACATCCACTCTAAATCTACCCATCTCCAGATTTGCTTCATTCCCCCTAGTCCTGTTGCTACCTGACATCCTAAAAAGGCCCTCTCCAGCATTTTTGTAGGCCCCCTTCAGATACTGGAAATAGAAAATGAGGTCCTACTACAGGATGCCAGGTTCTCTATCAAAGAACATGCCATTACACTCTGTGGCTTAGCCTAAGAATGCTCAGCTGAGATGCTCAGCTAAATTACCATTTACCATAAACACACTGGAAAAACTGAGCATCATTTTCTTTCAATATTTTCTCTCCTTCCCCCATGACAACAGATGAGGGAACAGGCACACAATTTCACAGTGGCTTCGCCATGTGAACTCTATTAAAAACCTGCTAAAAATCAGGCAATAACCTCCCTCCAAAGATGACTAAATCTGACAGAGCCTAATTAGCATCTGATGAAGCACTGGGGCTGTTGCACTGTGTAAATCCTGAATTAGAGTAGTAACGCAGGGAGATTTAACACAAGATGGTCTGTTTCTCACCACAGCAGTGACATCCGCTCCAAGGTCTTTCCCTCCCAGCACCACCAAGTACTCTAGTCATATCCTACTGCTTTTCCATGCCCTGTTAAGAGGTACCTGAAAGGTGCTTTTGTAGGGGAGTTTCAAATGACAGACCAGTGCCCCACACCATTGCCTGGCCTGAAACAAGTATTTTTGAATAAATCCTCCTGGGAAAACTGAATAAATTTCCCATCCAGTAAAACTTCACATAAGTAACTCGTAACATCTGGAGAGTGCACATGAGTCTTGCCAAGTGCCGGAGCCCTCACGGCGTTTCCTGCAGACCATTAGAAACCTCAGTCACTCCCAGCCTTCACATGCTAAGTCAGTTTTCTCTTCTGCTTAGGAATATGCAGCTGATACACACAACCCATGCACCCAGTAGCAAACAACCCATTTGCAGGTTAGCATAGTGCTCAGTGTGCAGCAAATGATGGCATGGAAATACCTCTAGATTTTGCTACCCAAGCCAGCAGCTGACAAATGAATGCCTGTGTAGTAGGTTTATTGCCAGTTCCACATTACTGCGGTTGCTTCATTCAAGTCCTCCAGCAGACACTGACAACATTTATTTGCAATCTGCCTTTTTAATGCACAGAAAAATCCCCACTTGTTTTGCACTCTGGATCTGCAGTGATGGATTCCACACATCCACCCATGTTCCCTCACGCACATTAGCAATCCTGCCAAGCTCTTGTGTCTTTCCAAAGCAGCCTGTGCTCAGCACATGTCAGCTTCTGGACATTTTGCCCCTTTCCATCCTTCCCATCTGTTTACAGCCTTACAGCTGACTGTGATATTCCAAGGTTTCGAACTCATAGTTTTCAGTTTCTTCTGTTTGATGTGCATAATGATATTAAGGGGAAATTTATTAAAGAAGTAGCTTAACTCATTTGCTTTCCACGATTTTTCTCCAACCTGGCTGGCAGAGCATCTCCTTTCCAAAGGTCTTTCATTTGTCAAGTTATTTTCCAGTTTTTGTCAACATTAGTTTTAAAATCACTATAAAATTATATTTGTTACTTCAGATAAAAAAACCCACACTATTAATCACTTAAAACTGCATGTGACGAACTAAGTACACAATGGAAAAAAACACACAGAAGTCTGGTTTATGGCCAGAACTCCACCTAGCCATACAGCAGGAGGGGGAAACATATTATCCCTCCTGAACAGTATTTCCTAGGTATTTGTTAAGGATTCCACAGTGCTAGGTGTGGGCTTGATGAGATTTACTGAAAACAAAACAGGACAACACCTAACGTGCTGCCCTGCTGTCTCCCATAAGTTTCACATCCATGGCACATGCAGACCACACTGCTGTTTCATACAGCTTTTCTTAATCTCCAGTCAGCTTGTAGGTTCGAGATGCTAGAGACCAACTACCTTCTCACAGCATTGCTAAGTCATAGAATCATTAGGGATTGGAAGGGACCCCAAAAGATCATCTAGTCCAATCCCCCTGCAACAGCAGGATCACCTAGACCAAGTCACACAGGAACACATATAGGCAGGTCTTAAATGTCTCCAGTGAAGGAGACTCCACAATCACCCTGGGCAGTTCCAGTGCTCCGTCACCCTCACTGTGAAGAAGTTCCTTCTCAGATTGATGTGGAACCTTCTATGTTCCAGTTTACAACCATTGCCCCTCGTTGATGTCGTAGATGACACTGAGAAAAGCCTGGAAATCATAACTATTTTACAACACTACAGCAGGTCAAAGGGAGGAACACAGTTTTATTCATAGGGTATCTTACCAGCCTTCAAAGCAAGTCATATCAAATATGTGAATACATATATTTTTAAAGCTTGTGGCTAAATTACGCACAAGATTAAAAACTCCAGTGTCCTTCATGAGCAATTCCCCTTCTCTCCTATTCATTTTGGCTGATAAACTGTCCATCCCCCACCGCCCTTCTTTTTTTTGCCTTCCCCTGTCTCTTATCTCTAGACTCTTCCCATTCTGCTTGATCTTGACTTCAACCACATGTTGGATTCAGAGATGCAACACACCAGGTTGGGGCATTTTGGAAACCTGGAAATTCCCAGCTATTAAAAACTTGCCCCCCGCAAAACCAGACACTAACAAAAAGCACAGGAGGAAAAAAACCCAAACCAAACTGTTAAACCTAAGGCTGCTTAAATAATGGTGTTACCTCTCCTGAATGTTTCCAGTTTAAAGTAAAGTGATCAAACTACACTGGCAGAAGCCAGTAACTGATGCGGCTTAAACTGTCTAAGACTATTTTTTATCCTTAGTTCTAGGAAATATGCAGAAACTGTAACTACCCAACTGTGCCCGAAACCCTGAGGGATGGGACTGTCTTCCTGGGATGCAACTGAATTCATCAGCCTTGCTGCAGGTTCTGTCTCACTTATTTTATCTTAACCAGCCTGCCTATGCCTCTCTGTAACTGCCTCAAAGTATCTGCAGTGACAGCATATTTCATAATGGCACTTAGGCTTGCTTGTATTCTAGGGGAGAAGAAAATAAGACCATCCCCCGAGTGCTATGAGCTTCTGTTCCTACAGTGTGGTGTCACCAATCCATAGAGCTTCGGAGAGTGGAAATACTTTTCACAGCACCTCTGCCACTAACTGCTGCCCCAGAACCTGAGGTCTCCATTAAGCTCTGGCTAGCAAAGGCAGACATGAAGCCTTAAGCAGAACCACACGGAAACAGCCTTCTTCCTGGTTCACTTCTCACCACGTTTCAGAAAGCACACCCAGCCTGTGTCTCTGCTGCTTCACTTTGCAGTTGTCTAATCAGTCCACTAGATGCTGTTTTAAACCAAACAGCTCCACACATCCAGTGATACCCAACAAAACAGGTACAAAACCAGAACATCGTTCTCCCAAACAAGCTGTGGTCAAAGGTAAGAAATACATGAATTTAATGCTGTGGGCATGAACAAGAGGCAAAATTCACTAGAAAAAGGCCATCTCCTCATCCTCTGGCTTTTGGAACTAGACCAGGACGAACTAACTGGGTGAAGCAAAAGTGCTGGTCATTGAATCAGCTAAACACGGAAGAAAGGGGAAAAAAACGTGAAAGACATTTGCACATGCATACTTAGAGCATCCCAACCAGGCAGAAACCGCTTCCGAGTGCTTGCTGCATTAAAAGTTTAAGTCAGCCAGGGCAGTTGTTTTCCAAGATGTAGTAAAACACAGATAATGACTTCTGACTTGGAAATGAGAGATAAGAGAGGGAGAAGCAAGCTTATAGATAGATGAAATACTCTTGCTCAGAGGACAAGAAATTCCTTCTGTTAGAGTGCAGAATCCCTGGAACAGGCTGCCCAGGGAGGCTGTGGTTGCTCTGTCCCTGCAAGTGTTCAAGGCCATGTTGGATGGGCCTCTGGTCAGCCTGGTCAGATAACAGGTGTCCCTGCCCATGGCAGGGGGTTGGCAATGGGTGAGCTATGAGATTCCTTCCAACCTAAATCATTCTATCACACTATGACCACAACCTCTAAAAGAAGGAAGCCACACCAGCTACTGGGATTGAGATCCATGTGAACGAACTGAACCCAGACACTTCATTGTCTCTAAAAGGTGCCCTCTGCTTTATTAATAGGCAAGAGCAAAGCTTACAGCTTCAGAAGATTACAATCTGCCTTGCCATACAGGAAAGGAAAATCGTTTCTTTTAGAGGAACTCAAGAGTTACTCAACATTAATTAATCTTCTAAAACAGGAAATCCCCGTCAGCACAGGTGGAACTGGAACACATGGGCTGTGCAGCTGGGGAGTGTGAAGAAAGCAATTTCTGTGTTCCCATCTCACTCACCAAAACCAGAGTATAAATACTTTAAGTCAAACATGCAGCTGAAAAATCTGGAAGGAAAGAAAAGCAAGTAAATAACTGGAAAGCAGGATATAAAAGTCACTAGGTCATTCATAAGAAAAGCTGTGTACTTTTAACCAAGGTCTGAGTACTTCTGTAGAAGCTGCCATAAATTTGAGAGCTTAGTAATAGGGCAAAGGACATTCATCTCAACCTGTATTTTAGGAAACAAAGGTGAGAGGACACCTTGTGATCAATAGCTCAGTGTCCAAACGGAGAGGTGCGATGAGTGGTGTTCTTCAAGAGTCAGTACTCAGATCAGTGCCGTTTAACACGGACAGTGGAATTGAAGGCACCCTCAGTCAGTTTGCTGACGACACCAAACTGTGTAGTGAAGTCAACACACTGGAGGGAAGGGAGGCCATCCAGAGGGACCTTGCCAGGCTCGAGAAGTGGGCTGTGCAAACTACATGAAGTTCAACTAGGGCAAGTGCAAGGGTCTGCACCTGAGTTGAGGCAATCCTATGAAAGAATACAGACTCAGAGGAGGAAGGACTGAGGACAGCCCTGAGGAGAAGGACTTAAGGGTGGACCAGAAGCTGGTGAAGCATATTTGACATGGGTGCATAGTAAGAGGACAAGGGGAAAGGGTTCCAGACTTGAAGAGAGGAGATGAACAAATTTTTTCCTGTGAGGGTGGTGAGATGCTGGAACAGGTTGCCCAAGGAAGTTGTGGCTGCCCCATCCCTGAAAGGGTTCAAGGCCAAGTTGGCTGGGGCCCTCAGTAACCTGATTTAGTGAAGATGTCCCTGCCTATGCAGTGGGGTTGGAACAAGAAGATCCCTTCCAACCCTGGCTATTCTATTCTATTTCTGTTCTTTGCTGCCTAATGAGCTCACCCGCACCCCTGAAGGAGCCCTGTACTGTGTGTTGCCAATAGCAGCTTCCCTGGCTATCTCTTTGTTCTCTAAAGCTGGCCTTTGTAAATACAGTTTACACTGTTACTTGCTGGCCTACACCACAGAAGATGACCAGCAAGAAAGAAATTCCTTTGCCCTTGAAATGTTACTTGAATTAAAAGTCAAATCAAGAAACACTTTCCTTTTTAAGAGTTGTCTGCAGCATTTTAATTGTGGAGGCTGTAGAAAAAGAGGGCTACAAGCAGTTACTGACACTGCTGCATGTTTCTGTCTGTCTAATTGGAAGCAGTAAGACTTAAGGACACGCGGAGGTGGCACATGTCAGAGCCGCTGCTAGGGCACACGCTGCACCCCACTCTCAACACTAAGGTTATGGTTATGTTCAGCTTAGGGTAAGCAGTATCTTCTATGACAGCTTATTTGGAGCTCCACAAAGCCAGATGTATCAAAAGTAATGCAGGGCAGACTTCAGTATAAGTAAAAGCATAAATTGTGTCTACAGTGAAAACCACCAGCGCAACAGGCAGTACTAAAGTTCTGTTTAGACTACAACAAATTCAGTAAGTCATGCACAGAAGAGTTGTAAGGTAGGACACTGAAAGCCGTGTACTCCTCAGAAGGAACATGTTTTTCTCATTCTAAAACAACTAGAATGCTTCTAACTACATGAAGTGACCCTCACTCAAATGATGCCCCCAAAAACCCAAACAGCTAAACCAAGAGCAGGTTATATGCAATCACTAAACCCCCCCGCCAAGGGAAAAGATCAGGATAATATTAGTACAAATAATGGGGGGGGCATGTCATTTTTTCTCTTTCCTACAGCTATAGACAAGTAGCTCTCATTTGGATTATTATAAGGTTGTCTCACACATAATTTCGGTCAATATATTAGTAACATTATCACGTTACTTTCTCATGAATTCATGTTTTATTGCTCCATTTTCAGAAGCCACGAAGCCCGTGGGACACTTTAGCATTCAACGTACTGTATAGCCAACACACACTTAGAAATGACGTGAATATATGCAATGGAAGCAGGAAAAAATTACTAGGATTATATAGATGGTTTTTCACTTCAACCTGCATGCTAGTTCTGGCAAGAAACTAATATATAGTCACAAAAACAGTACCCATCAAAGCTATAAAAGCTATTTAATTCTTACACACAGCTGACAATACTACATCAGACCTGTGAGTAACCCCACAGAGGAGGCTGTAGGTAGATGAGAAGTGCAAGCTGCTCAAAGACATAACCTCTTCACTAAGTCCATTCTCAGTCTGGCCAATGAAATTCAGGCTTTGCCCTCAATATTGAAAGTAAATCTATAGAAACAACTGAAAAAAATGTCTAATGGCCATACTGGTGAGGGAAAGTGTTTGACTGAAGGAGAAGGTAAGCATTATCCTGTGATTTAAGAAGACATGTTCTTCTTCTTCTTAAGATGATTTGGTAAAACAGAGACTCTAACGTAAGGTAACTTCGCAAAGCCCTGGGTTTGGACACCACTTGTGAGTAAAGGCTGAGGGAGCTGGATCTCTTTAGTTTGGAGAAGACTGAGGGGTGACCTCATTAATGTCTATAAATAATTGAAGGGTGGGTGTCAGGAGGATGGAGCCGGGCTCTTCTCAGTGTCATCTAGTGATAGGACGAGGGGCAGTGGGTGTAAACTGGAACATAAGAGGTTCCACATCAATCTGAGAAGGAACTTCTTCACAGTGAGCGTGACGGAGCACTGGAACCGGCTGCCCAGGGTAGTTGTGGAGTCTCCTTCACTGGAGACGTTTTAAGACCCGCCTGGATGTGTTCCTGTGTGATTTGGTCTAGGTGATCCTGCTGTTGCAGGGGGATTGGACTAGATGATCTTTCGAGGTCCTTTCCAATCCTTAACGATTCTATGATTCAGTAAGCAGGGAAACAGTATTTTAAATCAAATGCTGCTGGAAATTCCTGAGAAATTACAAGGTCTAGGACAGCTCTAAAAGGAATTTGTGTCAGCAAGAAGAAGGCATCTAGGTGTAGGATTAATAATAATAATGAAAACCAACATCTTTAAAGAGTAGAAGTAATACTTCTTGAATGTATCATCACCTGCAAGACTGGTTATGTTAATAATTCTTCACAATATGCCAAGTAGGCTGAAAATAATTAATAGCTGACAACCTTCCCACAGAAGTCTCAGCGTCAATGTTGTTTTTGACTGATTAGAATTAATTTAAAAAATCCCAAATATTAAGGCCTACAACACAAATTTCTTTGTATTAGAGAAACTTCCATGGAAAGTTACATCAATGGTGCCATCTCCTGCAGCAGTACCCTCTGAAGGGTAATTAAGTTCCTGGATCACAGTGTCACTGGAGAATTCTGGTCTCACTGTTCACAGCTCTAATTTAAAGTCCATTCTGTTGATGAAACGAGAGGCTGATATGCTGTACACAAACAGGTGTGCTCTGCTGAGCCACCACAAATGCTCAGGAGCCTGAAGGTAAGCACCAAAGTGCTGTGATACCCTTAAATAAAACAAGAGCTTGGCTGAGTGTGATGCCTGGGCAGTGCTCATGAAATCCTGAAGGTTACCCATCTCACCACATAAGCTCTTCCCTCCTCTTGTCTGAGGTAGCTGCCAAACAATGGTCAATCAGGAATGTCGCTCAAGCCAAAAACAAAAAATGTCTGCAGGACACAGGGCTGTGAGAGGCCATGAAGAGAAGGAAATTGAGAATAAAGCAGAAGGTGGAAGTGAGGAAGGTCAGAAGGTTGTTTACACATTTACAGTATCTCTAAAATAAAGTCGCAGTCCAGAGAGATGCAGGTGACAAAGTGATCTCAATGGAAAAACCATAATGGTTTGGAGAAAAGGCTCATTTTCGCTAAGGATCCTCCCTCCAGCACTGCTCATATCTCCAGATGCTACAGAAGAAGGTTCCCAGCCACAGACTTCCATGTGATTCCTGCATAACAGGCCAGGAAAGTTTGGCTGAAACTCACCACCAAGTTAGAGAAATGTTACACAAAGCAGAAAACCAGATCTGCTACTCGGAACATGGCACCCATAGTCATAACACTTGCAATCTGCTCATGACAACCCTGAAAACAGCACTTGGCACAATACACAGCATCCCAACAAAACACCCACATCCTAAAAACTCCCATATACACCCCTAAAGAGTGGAAAATCAACCTGACTACTCACTGCTCTGTTAGCCCAGGAACAAGGCAAGCAGAGCAGGAATGGTACAAAATCCACCACGGTATGAAAGGACTACTATTGCCACCTCCACCTCCACACAGGCTTCTGGAGAGAAGTGTAAAGATTTATACAGGCCACCTACTCTTGGGGAAGAAAGTGCCCCACCAAGATGACATGCTGTCAGCATTTCACTCCCAGATGCTGTTGAGGCAAGAAACAGACAAGATCAACTGCATTCAATTCTCATCCCTCTACTGATACTGGATCTTAATAACTGCTGCCTGGGGCTGCTCAAAAAATTCCCTTAGTGATGTTTTGCTACTGAAAATTGTGGCTTTCTTGAGCAGGTGGAAAAAAAAAGCTTTCTGCTTAAAGCGCTCACCCAGGCTAGCATTCTATTTCTGACAACACAAGATGTGCTGAGCTTTGTTTCTTAATAAACACTTGGTTTTGGAGCGGTGCCTCACTAAAGCTGCGGTTCAGTCGCATTGGACCCACCTGCCAGAGCACACATCCCATGAGCAGTGGGACATCACCCAAGGGGATATGATGACACAACAGGAGATACAGCCCAGCCAGGGAAGCCAGTCTAAGAGATGAGTCAAAGCTGTCAATTAGAAGTACTCAAAACTTTAAAAAAAATACACTGCAGGTACTGGCAAAACTAAAAAGCTTAGCTTTAAAGTTTTCTGAAAATTAATAGATTGGGTGACCAGGTTCATTCCTCACCATTTCTGGGGATCCTTGAAGGTGCCAGTGCTAAAGATGCGGTCAATTATACCATCAACAGGAGCCACAGTCTGACACTGCCAGGCTGTTCTCGTGATTTCAAACTGCAAGTAGATGGCTGTTCCTCCTCTACTTCATCCCCTCCTCTAACATTTCAGCCACAGTACCTGTCCACTTGTTGCCAAACGGCACGAAGTTCAGCTGGGAACCTTGTGCATCGCCCTGACAACATCAAAGATTAACTCACTGATCTTTGCGTTCAAAAACTACCACTGGAACTTTGCCGTCAAAGGTTTAGTGCAGATCCCAGTGCCTCGGTCACTGTTCGACCTTTCACAGGGTGTAATCTCTACAAGAAGTAAACCCAAGCCCACGTCTGCATATGCAAACAAGGTTCTGCTCTTATCAGACCCCTCCCAGTTTTCTCATGCTTTTAACAGGCCACTGGCTCCAGTACCGTCCTGCATTTTACAATCACCACTAAACTACAATAGCCTGAAACTGAAAATACCTCCGCTCTAACCAAGAATTCGATCTGAAGGGCAAACCCGGTGCCAATCCCAAGCCTAGCTCTTTGCAGGAGCCCCTGATGGTCTCAGAGCTCCAAGTGAGCAGCTCCACTGTTACATAAAAACAGAGAGATTAATCGCAGCTCAGAAAAACACCTTCCTTCACACCGCGGGCAACACTAACGCTTTGCATCATTAACAGCTGTGAGGCCACCGCGCAGGAAAAACATTTCAGAGGGGGAAAAAAAAAAAAAAGCTGTTGGTTTTGACGAATTCTTCCCACTATCACACCCGGCGGTCTGCCGGCTCCGCTCCGTGACCTGTGCCCGGCCCGGGCTGCGGGGCCTCCCCTTCCGCAGCCCCCGCAGGTCCCGGGGTTGTCTGCTCCACCGGCCGCTACAGCCGCAGCTCCTCGGCGAAGCACGTTTTGTTCTTTTCTTTCCCGCATTCTTTTTACTGCAACAGCATCTGATCCTTCTCAGCTCAGCCCTTCTTCTCAGCCCCGGGGAGAGATTCCAGAAGCACCTGAAGGGCGAGTGTGTGGGGATGCACCACTGGGATCGGATTAGATGAGAAACAGCAAGCCCGGCACCGCCTCCAGTGGAACCGGGGGAAGCAGGAGCCGATGTCCCGCTCCCACAGCCCCCGTTCTTGTGCCGCTTCCCCAGCCCGGCTCCCCGCGGCAGATCCCGGTACAAAGTTCGGTCCCTCTCCCGCAGCCTGAAATGTCCGTCCCACCCCGGCACCGCATCCCCCCCGGTCTCCCTAACCATCGAAGGGCTCAGGGGGTGCTAAGAGTGATGGAGGGCAAACCAGCCCGGAGTCCTACCGGCTGTGCTGACGGGTCCCGCTCGCAACGACTGGGCGGCCCGGGGTGCCGCCCCTCCCTCCTCTTCCTCCGCCTTCTCCTCCTGGGCCCGGCCCCGCGGCCAGGCCCGGTTACACCGTAAGGNCTGACCGGTTTTATCCGGGCACCAGCCCTGACCTGGAGCATCCCAGGAGCCCAGCCTATGTCCTCAGTGTGTCTGCACCATCACGGGTTCCCCGGAAGGGCCAGTGACCTTCACTGTGGGCAGCTCAGCCCCCAGAGCTGGCAGGCACGATAGCAACACACCAGTCTCCAGTTCCCCTAGAGGCACTGGCTGGAGGGCCCAGTGACACTAATGGCGGATGCAGGGCACAGTTCTGCTATGGCCAACCCAGGAGCCCCCAAAGAAGGGGTAGCCTCAGTCACTGGAACCAAAAGAAAAAGCAGGTCCTACAAAATGCCGAAATGAAAAAAAAAAAAAGCCTCAGTACAGTAGGAGGCCTGGAACTTCCCACAGGACAAGATGAACCTTGTATTCCTGTTCTATTGGCTGTCACAAGCTGCAAGGATGCAGTTTGTCAGCATTGGAACTTGGATTCATGACCTGGTGTAAAGGATAATGAGACTTTTCAAACCTACAAAGTTGGAATATACGCTAAAAATGTGGCAATATCATATTTTTGAAGTTTGTCATTCCTTTA
Source organism: Rhinopomastus cyanomelas (assembly GCA_013400115.1). Classification (NCBI taxonomy): domain Eukaryota; kingdom Metazoa; phylum Chordata; class Aves; order Bucerotiformes; family Rhinopomastidae; genus Rhinopomastus; species Rhinopomastus cyanomelas. The sequence goes on along the minus strand of VXBP01000496.1, from coordinate 56,425 downwards.
ATACTTGCTCTGGGCATTAGGTTGCAAAGAACAACAGCAACTCCAAACCCTCTTCTGCAGCTGTGCTGGTGGTAACAAACAGGGGCCTGGGCAAGGCAAGAAAGCAAATGTCACTGGACTGTGGAACTCAAAGCAGCCTGCAGCTGGAACTTCCTTTTCCAGACTTCTCTAGAGCCTGCGCTCATAGTTTTGCTTTGCAGATCCTCAGTGCCAGAGCTCTTCCCTCCCCATCCTGTCCCCTGGAATGAGCAGAGCCCTCCCTCCCCATAAAGAGAGAACAAGATACAGGCTTCCTTGCCATTCATTGCAGGGTGGTGGTTCCCCTCCCCTTGAACAAACATCTCTACTTACCAGTTACGTTACTGTACTGCAACATAACCCTTACATACGGACCAGTGCTTAGGGGCACTCTATGTGCAACTTCCATCTGGAGTTGCAGACAGAGTAAAGCCAGAGTTCAGTTAAGATTTTATCTGTCATAAACCCACAGCAAGACAACCCCTTCCCATGCCCAATTGTGGTGCTTTCTGCATCACCCCCTACTTTGCACTGTTCCAAGCTTCCTTCCCACTAGACAAACGCATGAGTAAACTAATCCAGGCTAAAACAGAGCTTTTCTGCTTCTTTTCCGAACGTACCTGTGACCTCTTTTTAACAACTGACTTCGTAGAGGTAAAAATATATCCTGCTGGTTCCTTTCAGCATAGAAGAGCCAGTAATCACTTCTGTATCTGGAAGTGGCTGTTCAGGCACCTATCCTAACATCTATGTAAAACAACAGCAGATGTGATGAAAACCCTATAAGCAGTTGAGACGGGACAACTAGGATAACAGTTTTGGCCAGAACCTTATGAAGTGCTTTCCACCAGTAAGTCTCAGAGAGTGCTGATGCTTTTGAGTTTATAACTGCATCAGAATTTACAATTTTGAATGAGTTATAGCTCTCCATGACTGACTTTTGACAGGACTTAACCAGCAGCTTTTATGGCATCTGTAGATTAAACCATGCTTTGACATGACTCAACTTTCTTTCAATACCCCAGTATGACTACTTCTGCCAAGGGAGTTAATGAGTCAAAAATCCCAGAGAATGGCCAGCAGCAAAGGCACCAGGCATCCATCAGATATGTCCTTCATTTAAACTTCATTTCCTGACACAGAGCACGGCTAACGCTTCATTTCCACCCTCTGCCATCTATCGAAGCAGAGGTACTCTCAGTAAGACTGTTCCTATGCACTGAACATGGTTACAGCATCTAAGCATGGCCTGGAAGGGCAAAAGTATGTACTACGGTCTTGCAGAGACAAGTCTGATTTGCTCAGTTCTTTGCCCTTGCTGAAAAGACATTGTGCTTTGAACATCCACTACCATAGCTGGATTCTTCAGCCTGCAGCTAGCTTTACTGCCTGGCCTAACTCAGACGCTCCTGACCACAGTTTGGCCTCACCCAGCTGTGACTTATCAGCATAGTTAGCATTCTTCAGATCCCCACCATCCACACCTCTCCCTCACCACTTGCCAGGGTCTCTGTATTCTTGTAATTATCTAGAGGTGTTGCCCAGCTTGCTTTTCTTTTTTACTGTGGTCTCTCATTACACACCTTAAGGAGGGCCAGCTTCCTGGAAGAAGGCTTAAGTAAAAGATCTCACCTCACTATCTGATCAAGTAATGAGGCCAGGACTATTTACATATTCCTTGATAAGCAGTAAGAATGTCCTGATGGTCATGTAAAGTCCACAAGGGATTAGCTTGCTGTCATTCCCTATTTCTTGCCAGTCTGTGTTTGCCCAATTCTCAGCAGCTAACAGTATTAAACATCAACATCGTGGAGGAAAAAGCCTAACTGTAGCCATTACATTGCAAATATTTAGCATTTTAAATTAATGCAAATGACCTGAAAAGTAAGACTTTTTCATATTAATTATCTGTAATTTCTGCCTGAAATAATGGGCACCAGCTGCATCTAATTTCTAATCTTTTTCTAATCTTTTCATTTCTAATATTTTTCATAATATACTATTAATCTAAATTCTTTGCATCTTCACCCAGGACTACAGTGGGGGCTTTGATGGGGGCAGAGGATGGTGGGGTGGTGTATGGCTAGTTTGTTTGGTTTTTTTAAAGTTGACATTTGCTTTTAAAAGATCTGGAATCTTACAAGAAAACCCAAACCCATACAATATTCCCTCTCATACACATGCTAAGACTGGGGCCTGAAAACACCACCAAGGGCCCTCCTGGTACTCACCAGGGCTGGGTAGGGAAATGCAGGCTAAGACTGGCACATGAATCCCAGATGTTTCCCTTTCAGTTAGTGATCTTTGCATAGGATGAGAGTAAGAGTGGGTCGTGAGATGAATGACTGCTACTAGGAAAACCATTTGCTGTCAGCATTGGGCAATGATCACTTCTGAAAACGAGGCTGAAATGCCCTTGGAGGCAGGTCTTGAGATTTTAACTGGTTTTACTCAGTCCATATTCAAATCAGTTTCTGCTGACCACAAACAGAAGGAAAATGAAACCAAGCCACAGTCTCAGGAGCAGATGCAAGCAGAGTGCTGCCTCTGGAGAGGCTGCCTTCTGCTTTCAGGTTATTGCTCTGGTGTGAACTCTCTTGTTCCCACTAATTTAACTCTTAAATTTTTTATTAGAAACTCGACCTGTTATGACTTTCAAAGTGCACCCTTCAAGTTTCGTCTTACTGACAGCAAGTATTGAATACCTCTACCCACCTGCTTTGAGCCTTGGTGTAGATCACAATCTAAAACTATTTGGTCAGCTGTTGGTTGGTCCTTGACAATCCCACTTATCCTGTCTGTGACGTTCACCTGGTGTAGTGCCTGTTCAAGCAGGTTAAAGGAATGTCCATAAATTGTTTGTTCTTTTAATCGTTGAAAGCAAACCTTAATACAGACACATTTCCTGAGTGTTGAGAAGGCTCATCTAGCTGCAGTTTGGGCACAACACTGACTCTAAAGCACTACAGAGACACCCTTGCACAAACCCCATCCACACAGGGAGCAATCTGATGGCAAACATCCTGCCAAGGAGCATATTCTACCAACTCCACCCAGATAAGCCTGGCAGTTATACAGCACCTTGAAGACAGCAGAGGCCTAAAACAACTGCACAGTCCTATCTGCCACCACACCAAATCTCAGTCCAAGTGCTTACACATGAAAATCCTTCTCAACCTGGTTTTTGAGTGATCATACTCATGATTTCTGGTAATGAGGCAAGTTCTGTGCAGTTCTCTGCATGATGCTTCATTCAGGAAAATCAATGTTCCTTCATCTTGCTCTGCCAGACTCAAGTAGCGCTAGAAAGGGAACCAGAACTCCACAGAAGAGGACAAGAGGGCTCAGAAATTGGTGAGGCATCCTCTGCTACAGAGACAGAAGATGAAAGAATAGGTGATGGAAAAATAGGTGCTGACAGAGAGAGCTCAGGGATGAGCAAAGTTGCAAAAACTGTTTCTGGGCACTGGCATTGCAGGAAGGTGGGTGCTCTTGTGCCACCCATGCCAAAGGCCGTGTCTGAAGGAAGCCTCAGAAGCTGCTATGATGATTCCAGTAGCTCCCTGTGAACAGTACCTGGGCTGAGAGCCCCAAAGGCTGCTCTCACAGGGACCCTGGGGGACAGGCAGCAAGGCTGACACGTGTGTGAGAGGCACATGAACCATGCGGCTACTCATTAGGTTGTAAGTGCCAAGGGAAGTAATATTTCAGTGCACTAGGTACTGCATAGGCATATTGTAAATAATGTCCCTGTAACCGTCCACCTCACAGCCCAGCTAACAACCTTGACCTTGAAACAGTCTTAAAAGCAGGGCTGCAGAGGAATGAAGCAGCATAACATTTGCAAGTAGCTGCATTCAAGCAGAAAGACAAGCCTCTGGCACATCCGACATGGGATCACCTACTGCTGCACAATTCTGCCGCACCGCTCAGCCAAGCACGGTACCTCAGGGAGGGTAGCTCGCATGGGGCTGTCTGGCACAGTAGCTCACCTCTGCACGACCCGAAGCTCAGCCAAGCAGCACTGAGAATCTGAAAACACACTGTGGAAAGAGCTAGCTGACTTCCTTACCTGTGAGCCTCTTGCACTGCACCCAGACTGTGCCATCAGCACTTCCTCGATGCAAAACAGCATTTAGAGTGACAAGTGCTAACAGGAGGTTTCCCTGTGAAAAAGTAAAGATGCTTCTGGGGTTTACTTTGTAAAGACAGTCATTGTCTGCAAAATCACTATATAACGCTCTCGAGAGTCTCTGGGATATTTTTATAATAGTTTGTAGAAGGTCTACCAACTGCTACAGAATAGCAAGGGCTGTACTAACAGCATTACACATTAAGGATGGCTTTAATTACAGACACAGTATCTATGCAAATGCCCGATAGCATCTTCCACATGAAAGTCAAGCTTGGTTTGTTTGCTTCTTATCCTCATGGTATGGAATCTTACTGCTTCTTATGATGCAATATTCATTTGGTTAGACTTAATTTAATTACTTTGGTTAGTAATCAAATCATCATTTCTTAAATGAAAACAACCCAGTATCATCCTAAAGTCTTTCTGTCATGGTGGCTCCTACAATATCCCCATCAGGACTAGATCCTTATTGATCAAGAGGCTGTGGAAAAAGAAGAAAACCACAAGAAAAAAATGGGGCCAAACAACCTTGTAATGGTGAGGAAGCCGCTGCCGAATGGCAGGTGTCTGGCAGCTCTGGAAATGGAGTACAGGCGCCTGTTAGTCACCAAAAGCAAAATGTTTCAGTCACGTATTAGTTTGAATGCCTTAGCCTAAGCCTCCTGCCCAACATTACACTGTAAATCACTACAGCAGCTTCAGTTTCATGGCTTTTCTTTAGCAATCTCATTCTGTTTGGTTAAACCCTCAAGCACCAGAGTAAGTTCATAGTGACAATGATCCCATGTAACTCAACAGAGGCTAAGCAGCTTGACCAAGGTGGTGGCTAACTCACTAGTTTGCCCTTAACTATGCTGCTGCCATAACTGCGCTGAGTATGTAGGCTCCTGTTTGAGTAGGACTGAACAGATGAGGCCCTTGCTGAGTTACTGACACAACTGGAATAAATGCAGTGCCTCACCAGTGACAACAATTCTTAAAGTTCAGTACACAGGGTAGTGGGGGTCTTCTGCAGGAGCGTCTTACCCTAATGAGGTCTGGCCAACCAGGCTGGATTGTGGTTTGAGGCAAGAAGCAAGCAGTAACCCAAGGCCAACACAGCAGTCACAGAATAAAACTTTGCTTGGTTATGACTATTCTAGGACATCGTATGTAAAGGACAATGTTAGAGGTATGCTACAGAAACAGAACCAACCCCACAGGCTGCCAGGACACAAGTCACCAATACAACTGAGCTTAGTCCTCTACTCTACACGCTGTATGGCACAGTCTCAATTCCTTAGTTCTCCTACATGAATTTATCTGTGAAGCTTGAGTCCAGACTCCCAGCTCTCAGGACGAGATTGCTCCCAGACTCTCTTCCAGCTGAACCACAAGGGAAACATTCAGCATGGGCCAGGAGAACACATACCCAACAGAGAGTTACACAACCATCTGTGAGACAGCTCTGGAATGTCAGCAAACAGGATCTTTGGGTCTAGCCCAGATCTGGAGGCAGAGAACAGCCTAAGCCTAAGAGGCCAAATCACATCAACAGGTAGATATGTTTGGAAGGGTGATGAGGCAAAACAGATGAACCTTGCTGCTTTATAATCCACAGCTCTATCCCCAGCTCTGTATGCAGCCCACTTGCTGGCAGTTTTATCTGCCAAACTGGGAAATGACCATAAAAGCTGTGGAGATGTGCTGCTGAGGGACATGGTTTAATGGTGACCTGGCAGTGCTGGGATAACGGTTGGACTTGATGATCTCAAAGGTCTCTTCTAACCAAAACTATTTTGTGATTACCACCCTACAGGAAGGATAACTGGCTTTTAGGAGTGTGTATGCTCACAGTAGCAGGGGAGCACCACGGACTTCTGGGCAGTCGTAGGCAGCATTATGAGCGAGATTTACTTCTACACTTTGTCTTCCCTCATCATTTAATGGGCTAGAGTGAGACCTGCCAAGTGTGTCAGAACAATAAGGAAGACATGACACTCATGAGCCCCCAGGCTGACAGTCAAGAATAAGGCACAGACCAACACAAAAGGAAACAGTAAATGCCCTTCCCAGACTGTATAGGGCTGCAGGACTGGTCTCCAACTGTTTATACTGTGACTTGTATGTTAGAAAAAGAAATAAAAAGCCTCACAATAACAACAAAGCTTTTGAAATCCCTGCTATGTATAGCAATTCTCTTATATCCGAATTGCTGCATGTGCTTGTTGATGTCAACGCCCTGTAACCAAGAGCCACTGCCGCCTGCCACACACAAGTCCTCATTATGTTGCACAACAAATTACCTTTGTTGCCAAACAGAGCAGCACAGTAGATTTTGTTGTTGCCTCGTGTAAACTTCAGTCTTGCGAGCTCCATTTTGCACATTGCTTCTGCTTGACAAGTGTTTTACTCCTGCTGGTAAGCAGTGAACTGCACTGTACACAGGCAGCCGCAGAGCCTGAAAAACAAGTTCAGAACTACAGAAGTATGCCTCCACCGCAGTCCGCAAAACAATCAGCCTTGTGGATTCCAACTGCTGCTGTAACACGGGGCTTAGGGGCTGCAGCCACACATCCTGAGAGGCTGCACTGCTGCGCATTCACTGCCAGCGGTCATCTGATGTTTTCAGTGACGAGGAAAAACAGCAGCATAAAGAAACAAAGAAAGTGGCAGGACAGCAAAGGAATTTTAAACTGACAAAGAATTCACAGTGTAGGCATTTTAATGTTTATGCTCTTGCCTTTTGAATGGATTTATCCTCTGTGTTATGATATCTCTTGTTTTCAGTGTTTCATTGCTGTTTCTGACAGAACAGGATTAGCTGCAGTGCTCATCTCTGCGAGAACACAGTGTGAAAAAACATCAATAAATCCACTAGTGTAATTACAAAATGTTTAACGGCTCCAGACACTTCTTCTGAGCCTTCTTCACATACGTTCAGCACATAGCTGAGAGGAAGGAAAACACTTATTGCCAGGCCTCAGTGTTCCCTTTCTTAAAACATTTTAGTTGGCAGCTTTGTCTGCTGGTGTGTGACCAACAGGCTGGGTAAGTGGAAAAATGGTTTGGGGATATCTACAAGCTAGATTTTGCCACTTCTTGTAATGAGTGACGCTACCATATTTTCATATTGTGCTGACTGTGCCCTCTGTGTGGAGCACCACTGGAACCTCATCGATAGCTGCTCCCTGCTTTCTAGGCAAAACACAAAGAGGAAGAAAACTCAGTTGTTACCTAAGGAAACTTCAGCCCAAGCTTGAGGGTTGGCCTGATGGGAGAACCTGAAATAAGGATGACAAAATCTGGGTTCCAGCTTAGTTGCAGGTGCACCAATTTTGATGAGTCCTCCTACTCTTTCAGGAAACCTGCGTTTCAGCCTCCCGTACACACTTGTCTTCAAACTGCTTGGCAATAGTTAAATCTGCTTTTTCATCAGGCCTCCTGTCTGTCTTAATGACTGTTTCTTCCACTCCTCATATGATCTCCATGACCAAGCAACAGTCGTCTGATGTCAAATAAATCATCCCAGCCGCTGTGGGACAATGGGAGAGCGAGTTACCACTGAAGAAAAGGGATTTGTCTCTCATGATTCGCTGCAGTTAGAAATACTTCAAGCCAAACTTCATTTACAGGGGGAAAAAGAAAAATCAAGGCTGACCCAGACTGAGCATTTTAAGAGATAAGTGTACTTCAGTAAAATAGTAAGACGTAGTTGTTTGGAGACGTTGCTGCAAGCAGTTAATGGTGCTGATACAAAATCTGCCTGGGGATTACTGCCAACAGCTTTGGCGAACACATTGCTACAGTCAGAGGAGGCACAATGTGCTTGAGGTACAGGTCAGTGAAAAAAAGACTTTGTAGGAATCCCAGATCTGTGAGCACTGTGCAGCTGTAATTATGTGAATTGTACAGCTGCTCCTTCAGCTTATGGAACAAAAACCCTGAGCAGTGCCAAGTGGTACTAGGAAGGAAGGAAAGGAGATTACAGCCCTGTCTGCTTCAGGGTGAAACCAGCCCTCCAGCTGTTGGCTACTTCATCTTCACAAAGATGCTGATGATACAGGCCCTGAGAAAAATCAAAGGAAAACTGAAAGACCAGGAATTCTCAGGACAGAGGAGTAAGAGAAGACTGGATATAAACACACCCCGGGAAAGAACAGGCTGCATACAAGAGACAGGAGCTGGGCTCTTTTCAGTCTTAATGTTTGAGCACAAGGGATGTGTAAGGAAGTAGAAGGGGTGGAAAACTCAGTTCTGAGGAAAGGAAATACTTCTTCACACAGAAACTTAAGCTGAAGCTAGAGAGAGTCTGCCATGAATGTGAATGGATATTAAGGCTTAACATGCTTTTGTGCTTAACACACTTTGACACACACATATTATTTAAGTCCCCAGTGTCAGCTCTGGGTTGACTGGTTACCTCCTCTTAATAATAAAGAACAAGAGGACCTCAGTACAATCTGAAAAGCAAAAATTTAAATTATAAAATCCCTTTCCATACAGCACATAATTAACCTCTGGAACTTCTTCCCACAAGATTTAATTGAGCTGAGATTTCTCTGTATCCAGAAAACATTCAACCTGTATTTATAAACTGGCCCAGTTACACTGGGGGCAAGGTTAGCAAACATTTAATTAGGTATTTGTAAATGATCCTTTTAAATCCTGTTGGAGTACATGCCTGAAGGCCTAAGGACTTCAGCAATGGGCAGATACAGCACAACAGCCCCATGAGGCACCAAGTCACAGGTGCTGCAACTTTACATTCAGTTTCTCCTCAGCACAAGCCGTAGCTGTGATTTCAGCTCCACTGAAGCTGGCAGCAGTGCCCTCAGGACTTCACCCACAAGTGGGACTGCGCATGTGAGAAGTGTGCACGAACTTAGCCCCAGGCTGCTGAGGAAAGTCTCAAACTCACCTCCCCAAATGATAATGTCCAGAGTACTTGTGTTGCCCAACAGCTCCTGGGGCCCCTCCATCCCAAATGCTTTACAGACACACATTAGGTTAAGTCTAAAATCCTGAAAAAGGTTAAAAAATTTCAAAAAATTCTTATAGAAATAATTATTGTACACAAATAATTGTTAATTATGAAATAACTTACACAATTTAATATCATTATATATCTAAATATTTTTAATATATCTTTCTCTCCCCCTTTTTACCGGGATTATTAGCAAAAACATCATTTCACCCGGCTCCCGCAGATGGAAAGCAGGAGTGGGCTGGAAGTAGGGTGGGGGAGACCCCGCCTCGACCCTATTCGAGTTCCCCCTAACCCGTCCCGCCAGCGGAGAGGCTCCGCCGCGCCGTATGGCGTCATCTAGCGGCTACCACCTGCCTCGTTGCGCTGGGGGGACACTCTGGGTGGCTGAGGAGACGAAGCAGCGGAGCCAACACACTCCAGCTATCCCTCTGTGAAATAAAATGCTGCAAACCAAGGGGGAAAAAGAGGGTGGAGCTTCATGGCATGCACAGTCAGCCCAAGAAAATCCAGACATGGAATGGTTTTTTGAGGTGAATACTCATGAACACTGAGAAGGCAACCATCGAAGAGTCTCCTTAACTAACAGAAACATGGTAAAGTAACACCTCGGGGGGTCAAGGCTGTGTCCCACAGCTCAGTGCTCTGGGACCAAGGTGCCCTTGCAGCTGCCTACAGCCGAGGTACAGACAAGTGGTTGTGTTCTCTCACTACATCGTGCCATATCACAGTTCCAACCCATGTGTCTTCAAATGAACATCAGTAACATTTCATGGTCCAAGTGTAGAGGCACTATGGCATGCAACTGGGTGACTAGCAGGCAGTTAGTTACAGCCCAAGGCTTTCCTTTCTGGCTGACTAGCCCTTCTCTTAACATCCAAGCTGCAAAGCGGTGCTCAGTGCTAGTTCTCCAGGTCTACCAAGAGAGAGGTTCCTCATGTCTTGGGTAAACCCCCAATTTCTGTTACCCATAAAAAAAAAAAAGAGACATGTTACCTTTTATGACAAAATCCAGGCTGCAGCCACCTCCAAAGGTATTCTGTCTGTCTGCATTTCCAGGTATGTGTGCCCTCTGCAGCAGTGTCCCTGTTTGTCACTCAATGGGTGAAGGGGATGGGACTGGACTTCACAGGAGAAGAGGGTATCCTCTTGTAGCTTGGCTATAGGACAGGGTAGCCTGAGAAGTGGCTGAATTTTAGTGGAAAACCTCTGGGAGCTTGAGAGATACCTAACTCACTTCTCTCATGAAAGGGAAAAGCCTGAGGGCCTTCTGGAAGGAGAGAAAGCCGCAGGCCCTAGCACCAAGTTAGAGCTGTAAAGGCCCGAGCAGCCTCTGCTGGGAACAACGAGCATTACCACAAAGCACAGGTGACTGAGGAGGCGGCAAAGGACCCCTGACAGCTGCTGTTGCTCTTAAAAAAAGCAAAGCAGAGGCCAGGCAGGAGCAGAGAGGGGAATTTAGAAAGGAAGCAAACTGCGAAGATGTGCTAGAAAAAGCGGCAGACAGACAGGAATTTGCAATTCATCTGACGCTCCCCTCACAGATCTCTCAGGAAGGAATTTCTGCACCTTGTGCACGAGGGTTCCTTCACCTCCAGACACCACCCACTTTCTCTCCACAAGGATAGGCCAGTTAAACATTAGGTTCATGTCTCCAGGCCTGCCTTCCAGGTCAAAGTACAGCACAGCTGCTGGTTCCTTCACCACGGTGGCAATGTGCCTGTGCCCTTCAGGTCTTTAGTGCAGTACCAGAGTGACAAGATAGGTCTGAGGACAGGTTGCAGCAGCAGTCTGTGGCTTAGCAAGATCAGGAGGATTCATGGCCAGACACAGGTGTGACCATGGTTGAAGAGCAGCACTCCTGGCTGAAGGCTCCAGGGCCATGAACAGGGGTGTGGATGGAAGTCCCAGGTAGTGCTGCTCAGGTTATTTATGGCCTATTAGTGCCCTTAGGGCCCTGACACAGCAAGAGAGGAGCTGGGCCAGCTCTGGGCTGGTGGTGGCTCCGGAGACTGACTATCAAGACGGGATCTAACAGAAAACGGTTGACAGCAGCATGGGGAAGAGAACCTGCCAGGAACACTACAGCTTGGTAGTAACTGCAAAGATCATAGAATCATTACGGATTGGAAGGGACCTTGAAAGATCATCCAGTCCAATCCGCCTGCAACAGCAGGATCACCTAGACCAAGTCACACAGGAACCCATCCAGTCGGGTCTTGAATATCTCCAGTGAGGGAGACTCCACAACTACCCTGGGCAGCCTGTTCCAGTGCTCCGTCACCCTCACTGGGAAGAAGTTCCTTCTCAGGTTGATGTGGAACCTCCTGTGTTCCAGCTTACAACCATTGCCCCTCATCCTATCACTACATGACACCGAGAACAGCCCAGT
>VXBP01000496.1:4952-44861 GCA_013400115.1 Rhinopomastus cyanomelas | reverse complement strand
TCTCTGCCCAGCTCTCCAGCCTGTCCAGATCTCGCTGAATGGCAGCACAGTCTGCAGGGGTGTCAGCAACACCACCCAGCTCTGTGTCACCAGCAAACTTGCTGACAGTGCATGCCAATCCCTCATCCAAGTCATCAATGAATAGATTGAACAGGACCGGTCCCAGCACCGATCCCTGGGGCACTCCACTAGATACAGGCCTCCAACTAGACTCTGTCCCATTGACCACTACTCTCTGACTTCTACCCTGTAGCCAGTTTACAATCCACCTCACTACCCGAGAATCCAGACCTCACTGCCTCAGTTTGGCTGCAAGGATGCTGTGAGAAACATGTTATTTCAGTATGGTACAACAGGATCTGTAATCTCACAGTTAAGCAGGATTTGGAGAAAGCAGCTACAAGCTTCATTTTCAGTTCCATTTCAAAACCGATGATGGGCTCTGCCTCCCTGTGTTTGCAGCCTGAAGCTTCCAGGCTCTGGTTTCAGTGTGCTGGGTTTCCTCAGCCCCTCTGGAAAGCATCCCTTGTGCACATTGCATCTCGACAGATTTTATTCTCGTTACAAATGTGCAAGTACAAATATAGCAACATTCCACTCCCCTAATATCCCCTTGCAAGATGTGCAGAAATGTCAGAAGCTAAACGGTACAAAAAAGCACTTTACCACGTTCCTGTTGATGTGCACTGTAACAGAGAAGGCAGAAATTGCCTCAACATCTGCTGATTTATTAGATCTGAATTATCTCCTCCTTTCATCTGGCAAGAGCAGAACTATTAACACACCAACAGCTCCTTCAGAGCTTGCAACAGCACTGCTAAATATGAATTTGGAGAACAATCTCATTTCTGCAGGATTTGGAATGTGATTCCCCTCTCCAGACCAGAGCTGAGGGATTCTAGGAAGGTGAACCCAGCAGAGAGGACAAGCAGGTAATACCCCTGCTGTCAGGAGGAAGCAGGGCTGAGGCTAGGCTTCCTACCGCTGCAGCTATTGTCTCACTGCTTCCTCTGCCACTCAGCCAGGGAAACTACAGCCGGTGGGACTGGATGAACTCAGCAGCAGTTGTGAGGCTCTGCCAACCTGATTGGACTCAGTTCTTGCCCATCAGTATTGCTGAGTCACTCAATGACAGCAATGCAGGTGCCATGGCTGATATTGTTTCTCAAGCAGCTAAAAACAGCCAGTTGGCTGTATTCCTCCTGCACATATGTATTGCCCAGAAAATGCCAACTCCGCCAAAAATTTCAAAATAAAAAGAATTTTTTCTTCCTCTTGGATAGGAAACACATTATTTGGACATATTAAAAGTCTTCGAAATGAAAAAAAAAAAATCCAGTTTTTGTTCTGATAAATGTGCATTTTCCCAGGGAATTGCTTTGTAAAAATTCCCAGTCGGCCTGAATAATGAGGATATGACCTCAAAGAAGTCAACTGTGACACCAACATTTTCTCATAACACTGCATTGATAGGATGAACATCATCCAAAGGATGATGTCCAAACACAGCATTAAGTCTGGACACAAATTTGGTCTGAAGGCAGCTCAGGTGTCCCTGCACCACCTCTGGTCCTGCCCTGCTGTGAGGCTTCTAAGAGGAGCTAGATCTTTCTGCCAGTTAGGAATGTAGGCTACATCCTCTTAGAGGACATTTAGGAAGGGAAATACCTGTCATGGGCTCTTGAGTTGTCAGAGCAGCTTGCTGATACATTGGCTTTTGGCAACATCCTTCAGGGTGGCCTGATGCTCCCCTCCATTCCAAGGGCCTGGGCACAAATCCCCCCTGGACGTTGATCAGTGAGGTACAGCAGCTGTCCAAACTCTGAGGCTGAAAAACATGTGAGGACAAATTTGTTTGGAATCAAACTAGAACTCCACTGTGCGGTAAGCAGCAGGTTAATCTGAAGCACCTCAGGAGCATCCTTCAAACAAGCACTTCTCAGTTCTCCTTCTCTGCTGGCAGGAAGCCCCTTGAATTCAGTGTCTCACTTTACTCAAATACTCTCACATTTTCCTGATGTTGAAATTATAAACTCCAGAGTAGCTAAATATAGGGAAAAAGTAAACTAACCGTGTGAGAAAGAAAAGATTATTTTATGTCTCTTCTGATTTTATTAGCAATATTTCTGTCCTTTTTCTAGAGTTCCTTGCTGAGTTGGAAGAAAAGAAAATTCCTTGTTGCCAAATCTGTACTTAATCTACTCTTTCTTTCTGTATGTTTGTTATATATTCTTACCTTTTTCTAGTCAACTTTCCTCTATCAATGCAAGTTCTCTGCTGTGTCCTAGCCAAAATATGTGCAGTATTAGCAAGGAACTAACCTTTTTGGTACTCAAGGAGTGAGCCTTGGGGGATTTTCTCTTCAGCAGAAGGCCTGTGATAGTCTGTGCACTAACAAATACTGCAATTCATGTCTCTCATACTTTGTGCACAGAATTTAAACTGCTCACAGCTGTTTTTATGGCTGTCATCTCCGTGGAGATGTCACTGACAATTTCCCTCCTGACAAAGGGAAATGTACGACCTAAGCTGGGACATGCAGGACTCCATGCATGCTGCAACCAAGCAGTGGCTGCCTGGAGCATGGCATCTCCCTGGCACAATGCAGCTCTGATTGCTCAAAAAAAAAAAGCCTATCTCTTTGCATTTGGGATCAACCCTTCCATCTGCAGCATTAAACTAGGGGTGACCTGAAACTGGGGTACAGTACAAGCAGTTCTGACCCATTTTGTTTCATCTGGTCATGTTGAGTCCAGCTAACTTTTGCCGTCTTCTGGACGAAGGAATTAAATCAGGATGTCCAGTTAGTCTGTGCTTGGTCAGACTCAAAGGCATTGAAGGATCCATCACACACTCTTTCTCTGGTCATGCTGAGACAGCTATTGCTGGTATTCCCAAGAAAGCCATTGCTGTGATAATGCTACAGCCTCTTCTCTTTCTCATTTAAGGCTCTAAGCTGAGGATATGGCTCACAGTCTGTGCTGTACCATGATGACCATTGTGCTGTACTTGCTTCCCTCAGACATTTGCTGTTGATTTTCTAGTCAACCAAGATCTTTGAACTATTACATCCCCAGTTCTTTGAAGATAGTTGATTTTGCCTCAGACTCTAGAAGCAGCTTTCATCTGATTGGTTTGTTTCACCTGTCCTTTTTCCCCTTTAAAACATAGGGACACTTTTTACACCATCCATTCCTTTCACCACCTCGGAAGGTCTAACATCCACTTTTTAAACTATTTTGTGACGACTCCGATCTCCAGTGGAGATGACTCCATCCTCCACTCTTAAGGATGCCAAGTCCTTGACCCATCTGGGTTTCTAGGTAATTGTAATGCCCAGAGGCAGGTCAGGCATGAGGATGAGGTAAAGGAATCCCCCAAACATGAACAAGGCGAGGGACTCTACAGAAGCCAGGAGCTGGAAAGAGAAGACTGGAAAGGTACTACAGACTAGAAGAGGCCAGATTCAAGGGAACACTAAAAATGACCCCTCAGTAAGAGGCAGCAAATGGCATTTATTTCTCCCTAGCAAGCCCATGTATGCAGTGCTGAACTCAGTAAGAACTGGCTGTTGACTTGGAGCTGGTAGACTGAGCCACTTCCATTACCTTTCTCATCTGAAGTGTTCTCAAGGTACGTGGGGCATATTTGGGATTTCCTGACAAGTTTTTTAACCTTGCAGCCTGCTGAGAAGCTCTAGTCAGTACCAGCAGTGCATTTCCCCTCAATTGGAGTAAAAATCTCCATTGCTGAGCTGAACTCACTTCCTTTGAGTTTGTTTACAGCTGTATGGGAGGCTTTTCCTCTTCCATTCCCTTTTCCAAAAGCAATGAGACAATAAGATATTGTTAAGTATTAAACATCCATGTTTCTGTTTCTTGTCTTCATAACAGTTAGAATGATGAGAAATGAAACAGGGAGATGAAGAGAGAAGGGTGAGATTTAACTCAGATTTGTATCTGAGCAGAAAAGGCATCTGGGAATGGCCCAGCAATGGCTGGAAGGTTTTGTTTTTGCCCCCAAATTACAGATTAATCTGGTAACATCTACTGAACCTGTGAACCAAACTTAAACTAAAGAACACTGTACAGTAGGAAAGGTGATTTGAGTGGACCTACCTGTAACAGGTGTAGGGACCAAACAAAAGGGTCACCAACAAAACCAGAGTCACAAATCATAGAATCGTAGAATCATTATGAATTGTAAGGGACCTCAAAAGATCATCTAGTCTGATCACCCTGCCACAGCAGGATCACCTAGACCAAGTCGCACAGGAACAAATGCAGAGATGCCATTTCTGAGGGCACCAGGAAATGAAGCCTTTGCAGGTACACTCAACCCTGTGGACAACAACACAGCATGGTTTACTGGGCATGAGGATCAATAGCCTTACTCAAAGATACACTGGTCCCAGTAGTCCTTAAGCCAGAGGCTTGTTATTAAGCAAGGTGATGTTAAGTAAGAAAGGGCCTGTTGTAAAACAGGTGTATAGATTCTGATCAACATTTGGTGATGTTAAGCTATGAAATAGATGCATTACAATACCATTCAGTGATATTTTAGCCAAAAGTAGTTTGAAGAGTTGTGCCATTTTACCGGCAGTTTGTATGAAGAGCGACAGACAAGCTAAATCAAGAAGAAACCCCCCAACTAATTCAACAATAAAACTTTTGACATGATTTGTATCACCCAGAGTGAAATGAAATCTTGTCATGAATGCCCACGTAAGGAAAGAGCAATTCAGCAGCGGTACCTGTGTGGGCAGCCCTGAGGTTCAAACAGGTTGTCACCTCATTGGGGGCCACAGAACAGGGGGGCCAGAAACACCATTTCCAGCTCTGCAGGGGCAGGAGAGAGACAAAGAGCAAAACAGAGCAGAGAGCCCTGGCACATGGCAATGTGGGGAAAGCTGGGATTCTGGGAAACAGCACAAGATCCCCAAAGTACGGCGATTTGTATGTAATTTTATTTCTATAGCTATTTATGTGTATTTATAACCATCAGGAAAAGACCTGCCCACATATTTTCAGTAGGTAATGAGCAGCATTTGGGTCTGATTCAGACTTTGTTCTCCTAAGGTCAAAGTTGCCACATCACACAATAAAATATTATTAAGTTTTCTTGCTGCTCTTCTTCTGTTTCCTGTCTCATATCTTTCCTCAGATTTTTTCTTTCTCCTTTTTTTCAGCTTCTTTCTTTCCCCACTCTTCTATTCCTGGCTCTCTCTCACCCCCCTTATTAGCATTTTGTCTCTTCACTCATTCTTGCTCCTTTCCTGCTGCTTCTGCTCTTCTCTCATGCCCAGTCACTCATTTATTTCACAGTGAATTAACTCTACTGATACTCTATGTGTCCTGACAATCTGTCTGTTTTTAATTGTTGCACTAAACTTAGCTGGACATTTCAGAGAGCTGTGTACATTTAAACTGGGGACCTCTTCAAAGTCTTCATAATTCAACTTGATTCCACATACTCGATACAAGAGCCATATGTTCTCATGGATCACGTATTGTTTTGCACATGTGAGCACTTACAGAACAGACACGTGTTTGAGTATCAGTTGCTTTTGCTTTCTGAGCTGTCAATTAATTTTGTGCTATGTAAAAGCATTGATACCTGAAATGTGCAGAAATGTTCTCAGCACTTCTAAGAATACCCTCGAAATGTAGGGAGTGGGGACTCGCGGTGATGAGTGGGCTTTGCTTGATCTAACAGGGTGAGACAGTCTGAGCAGCACTGAGACCACCTTCAGCTCCATCACTATCAGCCTTGTTAGCAGCTCTTTGCAGAGGCCACCGTTATTTCTAGGGTTTACTGACTCATCCCTAGAAATGATTGATTCATCTACTGGGTCCTCAGAGCAGATCTAGCAGCCTTTACTCAGACAAGGCTTTTCTGCATGACACCCAGGTGTCAAATCTGTAAGGAAAGGGTGAGAAGAGAAATAAAATCATAGTGGTCTCTGGCCAGGGCATGTAAGAATCTCCCTTTCCTTTTCTGCAGTGAAAGCATTAAACCAAGGGATAAAATCCTACCCTAGTGTGAGTGTCTCCAGCACATCTTTGTATGAAATGTGCACATCTCCAGGGAGAGGTGGACAGAGACTAGCAGTGAACTAACTGGAGGGGAAAGTTCTCACACTGATTCAATTAGAGCAGAATATGCTGTAATATCGCTTCAAGGGATAACCAAAACTTCGGGAGAGTGCTGCTGCTTTTCTTTTTTTTTTTTCCTCTTACTTTTTCTTTCCTTTGGCTGCTGCCACATGGAGCTCATTTCACTTTTCAAGTACAATCTAAATGATACAGAGAAGCAGTTCTCACATTGTGTCAGATCCACCAGTGCTGAATCCACAGGCACCCTTGTCCAAATGGTCCAAGAACAGAGGCATGCATAGGACTTCATCTTTCTCACTCAGGGTTCCAAGTGGATAAGCTTTTCTCCCAACTTCCAGCCAGAAGATCCCCCTCACCCAGTACTCTGGGAACAAATACATGACCTAAATAATGATGTTTTTTTCTGGACAATAGTGATGTGAAGCACAAGATAAAGGAAAATTCCTGTTAACTGAATGTGTTGATAGGAGTAGAAACCTACACCTGACACAACAAGGCTGCTTTGGGTTTGTTAGCACTATGATGATTTGCACCAATGAAGTGCCAGTCCTGGCAAGTTCTCTGTGAGCAATTCCATCTGAAGTGGCCAACAGTCTGCAAATATCACAGACATATTTTGACTGGTGGCTTTTGGGAGCTGCTTGGTGTGCTGTGTTATCACAGCAATGCCCCTGTCTTGCCCAAACATAAACAAACACAACAATAACTGTAAAGATCAACTGCAAAAGGAAACTCCCACCCCTGGAATTCCTAACATGAGGCTAGCACCTTCCTCTCATAAGCAGCCAGCACCCCATCGTTCCACTGCACTGCTTCAAGCTGTGGGTGCTCAAGGTGTCTGTGGTTCTGCTCTGCCCTCCTCTACATTTGACACTCCAAAAGATGAAGGATTTAAAGCACTAACAACCCTGAAAGGTTATGCCTGTATTCATTTCACTGCAGAGAGCTGCCCTAGCTCAGTCTTTGCATTGCAAACTGATCTTCTGCCATCACTTAGAGGATGCGACAAAGGGGAAGGTGGCTTCACCCACATTGACTCTGGGCAGCCAAAGGCTGTGGGGATTCAGGGTTGTCGGAAATTTCTCTGGTGATGGTGGAGGCAACAGACCCACAGCTTGTCCTTCAGCTGAGATGACCACTGAGGCGCAAGGCTCAGAGCCCTTCCTTTGATCTTTCTTGGCTGGTACAGAGAAGGAAAGCATGGGGAATCCCTGGCTGTCACTCTGGCAGTGCAGAACCCAAACAGCCACTGCCAGGCTCCAGTAAAGGAACTCATGTCAGCTTCTTACTTCAGCATCAGCCATTTCAATGGACTTTGTGTTTCCCTGAATTCACTGTTTAGGTTCCTTTATCAAACTCAGTTTCTCCTGATACATCAGAAACATTCAGTTCATGTTCAGATGAATGGCAACATGAACACCTAAAATATACAAGAGTTCAGGTAGGATCTAACAAGTGGAGGACCTTAAGTTCTGCTGCCCTGAGAACAACAGTGTGAGGGAGATTTTGTTCCCTAACTTACAAACTGCTGCTGTAAGCTGGCAGCTCTTCCAGGTCTGTGTATTAAGGAGTGGGAGTAAGGTATAGAGAGGAAAATCACTTCAACCCACAGCCTTCTTTTGCTTTCTTATTTCACATTTTGCATTCACAAATGTGACGATTTGCTCAAGATCAATGGAATACAGCATCGCCAGCTTCTGGAGGGAAATGATTCTCCCCCTCAGTTCTGTTCTGGTGAGACCCCACCTGCAGTGCTGGGTCCAGCTGTGAGATTCTCTATGTAAGAAAGGAAAAGAGGCTAGACAAATGCTCTGAGGGAGGAACCACTCTGCTGTGGGACAAGTGGAGAAGATTGGGGTTGTTCAGCCTGGAGAAGCGAAGGTTCCAAGGAGATCTTAGTTAAGCCTTTCAGGGCCTAAAGGGGACAAACAGAAAGACGGAGACAGACTTTTCAGCAGGGGCTGCAGCAACAAGAGGATGGTTTTATATTAAAAGAGAGAGATGCAGACTACAGAGAAGGAAGAAATTTTTGATGTGGAGGGTATTGAGACTCTGGCCCAGGTTGCCCAGAGAGGTGGGAGAAGCCCCATCCCTGGAAACATTTCAAGCAAGACTGGACCCTGGGGCTATGTGCAACCTGCTCTTGTTGAAGATACCTCTTCTCACTGCGGAAGGTTGGACTAGATTACTTTTAAACAACCTTTCAACTCAAACAAGACCATGATTTTGGGGGTCTAAGGGCTATAAAATGAAGTCTTACCATCAGAAATGGCAGCACGTGAGGATTTCCTATCACCATGCATCATATCCTCTCACAGAACCTTTCACAGAATGTTACAGGTTGGAAGGGACCTCGAAAGATCCTGCGTGTATTTAGAAGCAAATTAGGCTTTGAAGAGCTCAGGACACCCTTCAACTCTCCCAGTGCATCATTAGGCTTTGTAAAGACCTGCGATCCAAAACACAAGGGCTCAGAATGTCTCGTTACATAAAGGTTATTTACATTAGTGGTTAAAAATAGGGAACAACAGAGGAGCTGCTGTCAGGGTGGGATTCTGCAGCCCCTTGGACAGCAGATTGAGCAGCAGCAGCACAGAAGAATCAGCAAGAGGAATGGGGAAACATACTATGACCCCAGGAATTCCCCCCAGTTCAAGCCCTGCGGGGCTGGGAATCGCCTCCCACCCACCGTGATTGGCTCTCCCGGGGGTTTTCTGGCAATAGGACGATCTCAAGAGCATCTGGCCGGTGCTTCCGCGGTTTGGGGGGGGCGCCTGGAGCTGGTGCGGGGCCGGTGCGGGGCCGGGAGGGGGCGGAGGCGGGCCGGGCCACCGGGATCCCTGATAGGGCTTGGGATGGGGAGAGGCAAAGGCAAAAAGGGCTTCCCAATTGTAACTGCTTGGGGTGTGTAACTGCTTTAAACTGCGGGACGTGTCATGTGCGACATGACAAAGGCAACACTGGTGAATTCTCTGCCTCTAATGGGAACCAGTTCTACTGAATCTGTCACCTTTTTATTTTTTTTAAATTATAACATGAAAAAAGGGACTAAGATAAAACAAATTCACGTTAAAAAAAGAAGTTGGAATCTTTGATTCAGATACTGAAAAACTTTTCCTCAAGGAATGGAAAACTGATTAAAAAAAAAACCCAAACCGAAATCTTGTGGTGCCTGTAGCAGCCCGGGCAGACATTCCTCCCTGTAATCCCCCTGCTCCCTTCCCGCTCCGAGAAGGGAAAAAAAAAAAAACCCTCCTTCTGTGATGGCTCCTAGAGATTTTGGGACCTTAGGATGTTTAAACAACTGGTTCCCATTTCTAGTCCGGGGCAACCAGTAACTGTCGCAGCCAGCGCTCAGAAACTGCGAATGGTTGATTGGAAGAGACTCTCAAGATCAAGAACCGAACGATAGATTATGAGAAAAGCAAATCCAGAGTTTGAACATCGATTTGGGGGAAAAGCACAAAAGAGAGGGACTGTTCCGTGCACCTACAGATGCCAGGGCAGGAGGTGTGATGGGTGATGTGTTTTCAAAGACCTTACAAATTCTTCTGCTAACTTTAAAAATCTACAGATTACTGGATTTTGGGGGAAATGTCCCCGTATCTCGAAGGCATCGTAGCAACCGAAAAGGCCACCTGTAAGGCCGGGGTCATACGAGCGTTGCCATGGCAAACCCCCATCAAAGTGTCCTGGGGCTGCGTTTCCTCTGCTGTTAGGGGGGTCCCGTGGTCCTCGTTCGGCGCTGATTTTGGAGCCTGAAAACCTTGTGGAAAACGAAACAAGGGAGAGCTCCGTCTGCAAAATCCGTAACCTTCCTGCGAACTGCATCTCCCCGAAACCTTCCTCAGCTTCACCCCGCGTCCGGGGGGAGCTTTTCTTAAGGGGCATTTGCCAGGATGCTGAGGTTTTCCAACTTGTCGTTGTCTGGTCTGGGCGAGCCGCTCCCGGCGCCGGTTCTTTTTCTTTGATGAGGCTGAAATCTGTCCCCGGCGAAGGGCTTGGCAGGCTGCGAGAATTATTTGTACCCGGGAGCGATCAGGAATCCTGACTCAGATACCACAGACTTTGTCGCCGATAAGCACCGGGCGATATCACCTTCCTACAGTGGGGAGCGAGCGTCAACAACATGTGTCTGATATTTTATTTTTCAGAACATCTTGTTAAACCCAACACCTGCAAAAGAAAAGAAAAAAAAAGGAAAGAAAAGAAAGGATGAGAGCCAGCAGCTCCTTTTTTTTTGTTTCTTCCTCCCTTTGATAAATGTAGGACATCACGGCTCGGGCTGTTCTCAGCTTCGCCTCGTCCTTTGCTGCTTGTTTGGGTTTTCAGGGAACAGAACGATAGGAATAAAAGGAATCAAAGTTATCGTTGGGAAAAAGCGGGCAAACAGGAGCCGAATCTGCCACAGAAGGTCACCCCCTGTTCCTTGCCGCTGCAGCATCGCACCTTCACACGCTCCCAGTGTCGGGAGCGCTGAAAACTGCTCCGACAGAACCCCAGAAATCCCGAACCTTTTCATCAGCCAGCTCCAGAGTCCTTTCACCGAAATTTCCCGGGTTTTTACACACTTCTTCCCAGCCCCAACTCTAGTTCTCGTCAATGCTGAGGACAAGCCTCGCCAAGGGCCAGTACTCGCGAACCGTTTAGTCGCAAATAGCAAACGAGAAACGAGAGATGCTGCCCCATTGCTTCGAAATCGCTCCGAATTTGCGATTCGCATAGCGTGGAGGTAACAATCCCGTTAGAGAGAGGGTGAGAAAGAAAGAAATACAACGAAGCTAGAAGACCAGTTCATCTGCCAGCAAAAGAGCAGCGTTAGTTGGGACTTGTTGGGAGTGACAAACCGGTGTCAGTGGGCAGCTGCTTCTCCCGGGCAGGCTGTGGAGACACTGAGCCCGGGATCCCGGGACATGAGGGCAGGGTGAGCCCCTTACGGCAGAGCAGGGAGATAAAGTGTTTCATTTTAAGGATGGGATTCCTCACGGAATTTGCCCGAAGCAGAGCTCCAGTATCCGGGTGGGCACAGCCCAGCCTCGGTGCCCACCGGTGCCCGGTTCCGTGTGCTGGGGTGGGAACCGGTACAAGGCTTTCTCGAACCCCGAACCGTGCTTCAGGGATCACGCAGCTGCGTCTGAGCAGATTCCGCCCCCTGCAAATTCTGCAGCTGCTTGTTTGACTAACAACCCCTCAGCGTGGTTGCTGAATGTAGCAAAAGAGAAAGGAAAAAGATGTCGATGCGAGTAAACCATAAGGGAAAACTCATTGATTACCTCCGCCCTCCTGTCTCTGAGACGTTTAATCATTTGCCATGATGCTTCCCCACTCACTTCTAGGTTGGTTTCCCTCTGCCTGCATCCCGCAAGACTTTTCCAGAAGGAGCTGCTGTGATGTTTGAGACCAGCAGACTGTAAACAACCACAAGAAGCAGAGCTCGTGTTTTCCATACAGCTCAGGGGTTAAAATAAACCCCCTGGATCGGGCCGGCTGGGGCGATTGTTTGCATGAGCCTTTCCCAGGCCGCTTTCACAGCCCCGGGGCTACCTGGGCCGAGTGGATGGGAGAGAGATGCGAGAATAACCCCTCTTGCCTCACCACCACACCCCTGCCGCGGAGCAGAGCCCTGCCAAGCCGCGGAGATGCCTCGCAGACGCGGGAAAAACTTGTGGGGGTTGGTTCGTGGAGGTGAATGGAGAAGGGGCAGGAGAACCCGCCCGAGGCCCGGCTCCATCCCCAGCTCCCGTGCTCTGCGATCCCGTTATCCTGGTCCTGTCCGTCGCCTTTGAAACGTCGCTGGCTGCCCGTGCTGCAGGCAGAACCGCAGGGTGGGGGGAAGGGAGGCCTCCGGTGCTTGCCCACCCCGTCGGGAGCCCCCAGAGCCACAGCACTCCCGACACCGGCAACAACGGGGAGCGCGACCGACAGCCGCATCCGACAGACACTTTGGAGAGGAGATTTTGTCTTTTTTAAAGTAACAAATGTAATTAAAAAAAAATTATTATGTTTTGAAACAAAAATATAGTTTTCGGCGTAACAATAGCCGGATCTGGCTGAATGAAGCCTTTGCATATTTTCCTGTTTTAATTGGTTGTGTAATAAACAGTCCTGACCCCGCGCTTCTCTTTTCAATGAGTTCAGGGTGAAACGCGGACCAGGGGACTGGAAACAACTTTTTTTTTTCTCACTCCTTAAAAACACGGACAAGAATACCAGGAATCAGGCGGTAGCAAACGGCTGGGGCAGGGTGAGAGCCGGGTGCGTCTGTCTGTTCCCGCAGCACCCAGCGGACACCCGCAGAGGAGCCGCGATGGCTCAAGATCCCTTAGCCAGGGTTGAGCAAAGGATCGCAAAGCAAGAAAAACCTGACGTGCCACCCCCCTACCCCTGCCCTCTTCCCAGAGCCTGACACTGTCCCCCGGTAGTTGGAGCAGCCTGGGGTGGCCGTTGGGACCCGCTCAGCCCCCGTAGGTTAAAGCCTCACTCTCCCTAAAGCGGCAGGCACGGGCAGCGCCAGAAGAGCCCTAGGTTCTCCGGTTTCATAAATCTGGGGCCGCTCTGAGCCCGCCTTGCTCTGGTTCCGAGCTTTCCCCCAGCCTCTCCACCCCGGTTCCGAGCAGGGAAAACGATCGCGAAGACACCCTATGGGCAGGACGGCTGGTGCCGGGGGTCTGCCTGGAGCGGCCTCAGTACTCGTTGCTTGCTCCGTTCTCTGCCGCCCCTTCACGATCCCGGAGGAGCAGAGTGAAATCAAACGATAAGAAAATGAAGAAAAAAGGCGATTTTTTTTTTTATTGGAGACTTTACAACGCTAGAAAGTACAATAAAAGTGCTACTTTACTCTAGAGAGGTTGGTCCCAAAATGGTGCTATGCCACAGCTCCTATCAGCGCACAGAAACCTTTATAAATTGCTATCGACTGAGCTGCTATTGACCGACCCCACTCTTTCATTTTCTTTTTTTTCACATTAATCTATGTAGAATTGAAGGATCAAAACGTTTTAAGGAAAAGATCAAGCGTTCATAAAGCAGAACCTACTGAAGAATCCATTTTGGGTCTGATTTGGGGTAATTAAAAAAAAGCCCCCAAACTGAAGAGACCTGAACATTTCATTCTCAGAAATAATATGCATACAGGACAAAATATTCCCATTTACAGGAAAACATCTTCTATTTTTATAACATAAAAATATTTTGTTTTTAAAGACCTATATAAAATTACTTTTAAGACCTTACAGGACACACCTTCTCCTTTTAAAAGATGTATTTACCGTTGCTGAAACATTTCACGAGTGACGCTGGCAGGTTTTAGTGGCTGTTGGGTTTTACTGCCTGGTGATGCCGCATATCTCCTGCTGTCACAGCAGTCCCCACCAAAGTACTATTTTGACCAGAAGCTCAGAAGAAGCACAGTGCTTTGCAGAATGAAGAAGAAGAAAAAGAAGATCAAGGAGGAGGAGGACAAGCAGCATGGGCCCATGGCTGTGTCTAGGCCCCGCCAGCCCCGTGACGCCTATTTACAAGCTCCACTTTACTCTCCTCAAGACTGAGCCCAAAAATATCACAGTTCCATTCTAAAGGAGCAGGTTTTAGAGGGCTAAGCCCCTTTTTTCTAATTAAATGCTCTCCCCCCACCCGAACATACAGACCACACAGACAGGAACAGAGGAATAAACGATACATCCGAGCTGGGCCGAGGAAGCTGCTGCACTCCTGCTGCCTTTTATTTCCCGCATAGCAGGACAGATCCACCGCATCGGTTTAGGACACAGAGAGGAGGATGAGGAGGATCGCAGGGGTCCAAAGCCTCCCTAGATGTCAATGCGGGGGTGCAGGGAGCTGTGTTTGCTGTCGTGCTCCCAGTACGAACAGTGCATCATGGAGAGATCGGCAGGCTGACGGGCACAGGCAAACTGGAGACCAGCCCCATTGGTGGCCGGGGCTGCAGGAGGTGCAGGGCTAGCTGGGCTCAGCTGTTGTGGGTGGTGGGCGTGCGGATGGTGATGGTGGTGGTGGCCCACGCTGTTGTAGGAGTTCACCATGCTAGGCAATGCCATGCTCTGTACCCGCGAGTACGGGCTGTATGAGGCAGGGCCTGAGAGTCCTTTCACACTGACAGGGCTCACGTTCCCACCAGACATCTGGCAGGAGGTGTAGGGCATGGGTGCAGGGGGCTGCGCCAGTGGCCACGAGTTGTTCATGAAGCTAGACTGCAGGTATTTGGGTGGAGAGAGGTAGCCATAGCTGTCGGGACTGAAGAGGGTCTTGCCTGGCTGGAAGTGGGTTGGGGGTGGCCGGAAGGGTCGCTTCATCCTTCTCCTCCGACGGTAGTTGCCCTTCTCAAACATGTCCTCACAAGCAGGGTCTAGAGTCCAGTAGTTGCCCTTACGCTCACCGCCACCCTCCCGGGGTACCTTGATGAAGCACTCGTTAAGGCTGAGGTTGTGGCGGATGCTGTTCTGCCAGCCCTTCTTATTCTTCTCGTAAAAAGGGAACTTGCTGATGATGTACTGGTAGATCCCGGACAGCGTAAGCCTCTTCTCGGCACTCTCTCGAATGGCCATGGCGATGAGGGCGACGTAAGAGTAGGGGGGCTTCTGCGAGGGGTCCGGCTTCTCGGGGCTCTTGTCGGCGCTCAGCTCTTCTTTACTCCGCTCTGGTTCCTTGCCGCCGCCGCTGTCATGGGCAAGCAGAGCCACCGTGTCCTCCTCGCCGTCCGGGTAGCCGCTCATCATGGTGCAGGGCTTGAAGCCGCAGCCGGGAGCGGGACGGAGATGATGTGGACGGAGATGCGGAGCAAGAAGGAGATGAGGCCGGAGATGGGGCTGGGGATGCTCCTGTGGCGCTGTCCCTGGCTCCGCTCAGCGCGGCGGCGGCCGCGTCCTGCCCCGGCGGGCTCGGCTGGGCTCTGCCGCCTCGGCCGGGCTCTTTTCTGATTTGTACGGGCCGGGCCAAGTTCCGCTTTCGTCAGGAGCCGCTCCCCTATGGCCGCCGAGACGCGGGGCACGGCCGGGTCCTCCCCGAGTCGTCCCCGAGTCCTCCCTGAGTCCACTGNGGCGGGGGGTGGTCGGGGGAGGGGGAGTCCGGGGGTTGCTCACCGAGCCTCCGCCGCCCGCATGGGGATCCCGGCGAGGGGCTGCGGTGGATGAGGGGCGAGAGGGGGTTGTGCCCTGCCCCGGGGCTGTCACACGTCCAGCCGCACCGCGCTCCAGGCTCCGTGTCTTGGTTCGGGATCCTGGGGGGCTCTCCAGGTCCTGAGGCAACACATGTGGCACCAGCATTCTCTTGCCCCTGACACTGTCCCTTTTCTGTCCCCCCGGGCTGCCCTGGGCACACGGTGTGTGTGGGGGTGTGGTGGAGTGCGGAGTGTGATAACAAACCCTAACGCGGACACAGAGCCGGCAGAGGGTACATCACACGGATGCCCTAAAGAGACCCCAGCCCCATCCCCAGCTCCGCTCAGGACTCTGTCCTCCCGCATGGACTGGACCGGTCTGGACTGCCTGTACTTCGGTATCATTTGGTGTTTTTCTTCCCGGAACAGCGGTGCGAACACCCCGGGGGGTCACAGCCCCCAGCCACGCTTCTGCCGTTGCTGAAATTGAAGCTGCCCCCCACCCCTAACCCCAGCGATTTTAGGTGCCACATCTGTTCTTGTACCTGAACGTAAACCCGGAGGCCCGGCAGGTCCTGCACTGCATCCCCGCAGCTGCCGGCGGGTCCCATCGGGCTGTCCCGGGACTTCAGCAGCCCATACTGGCACTGGGGTTCCCCTGCCCAGCCAAGGGCACACGAGGTCCCACTCTTCGCTCTAGGAGAGGATGTTTGTGGGTGAAGGGAAACGGAGCCGAGAAATGAAACAGCCCTTTAGGATTTAAATTAGTTTATACGTGTTCTGTTTCTCCGCTAAATACGTTTCTGCATCTTTGCCTACAGCCACATAACGAATTACTTAGCTGCCACCGGCGGAGAATCCTAAAACCCGAACTGCTCAAACTCTGGATCCCCGCACACGCCGCCCCCCCCCCGCACACGAACGGGACAGCGTCGGGACGGGGCCGGCACTGGAGACGCTCTGAGAGCTTTTCCTTCTACCCCGGAGCCGGCTGTGCTTTGCCGGGACCACGGGCTGCCGGNTTTCCTTGCCGGGGCCGGGCAGGTGCAGCCGTGCAAACGCCCCGGGCAAACGGCACCTTCCGCCCCGTCCACACTGGAGCCCAGCTCGCAGCTCCCTACTGGGGCTCACGGCTTCCTACCGGGGCTCGCTTGCTTGCAAGCGAGCAAAGACGTTTGACAGCCGAGGGAGATTTGTTTGGGCTTTTTGACACTCAGGGCCATTTGGGATGGAGATCCGGGCGGGAGCGGCGGCCGGACCGAGCAGCGGCAGAGGTGAGCAAACAGCTCCGGCTGACACGGAGGTTCCCTCTCCCCGCGGTTAATTAAACTCTTTAAGGGGACATTAAAGAAGGACCCGGGAGAGCTAAGCTGAGCCCGGGAGTTACCGGTGCGCACACAAATGAGGGGAAGGCGAGCATCGGGGCGGGCAGCGGGGGGGGGGCACAGGGAGTTCTGCCCCGGTTGGGGAACGGAGGATCCCACCATGACCCCCGGAAACGGCCCATTCCCGGTGCAGGGAAACGGCAGAAGCCGAGCTGGAGCCGGGAAAGTAGCCGGGAAGAAGCCGGTTAGAGCGGACTCAGCCCCGGCCGCGCAGCCCCGCTACGAAGTCCCGCGGGACGGGCTGCAAGTAGGGGTTTCTAGTCTGTTTCTCTGGTACCGGTGCCAAGTCGGGTTCCTTTTCCTGAGCTGAGCCCGGCACGGGGAAACTCCGGCAGCCAAAATGTGTTTTGTGGTTTTTTTTCTACTCACCCCCGTGCGGGCAGCGCCGATTCCTACCGGGACGAGTCGTGTCATTTTGGTTGGGGTGTGCCAGGGTTCCTCTCCCCGAAACGGGGTAGGTTTCGTGTCTCGCAGAGAAAAACAGGACGGACGCGGCTCAGCGCTCCCGGTTTGCTCCCGGCCGCTGCTGTCAAACAGCTGCCAGCGGCCCCGGGACAGGCAATTTAGCCCGTGTCTGTGCCCAGGCTCCCGCACACAGCTGAAGAGAGAAGCCAGCTCTGGATCCGCTCTAGCCCAGAGGATTAGCACCGACCCCCGCTAAATTGGCTCGCATAGGAACGGCACGGCACGGCACGGCACGCCACAGAGCTAGAAACCCCATTCCAAGTCCCGTTGCCCGACATAGGGTCCCGGAGCACCGCTCCCTGCTCCACACAGCCACCGGTACACCGAACTACCGTGTCAAGTATTTCGACTTCCTTTACTTTATTCTTTGTTTGTTTTTCTTTTTTAATCCCAGTCCTTCTGATTTTTTAAGATTGTGGAGCGTGGATTCCTCTAACAGGCAGAAGAATAAGGTTAGATGTGAACCCGGTGTGTGAGGGTTTGTCCTGCACCCCCGGTCACGGGAATTAAAGTGGACTGCAGGAAATACTATTTTCTGTCCCAGGTGAAAAATTCATCAGAGTTAATTAAAAAAATATTAAAATATATATTTTTAAATTCTATTAAATCTGATTCTGTGGGATGTAATTCTACTAAAAACCTACACCTGGAGCTCTGTGTCCCAGCCTGGGCCTGCAGCTCACCTCATTCAGCTGCGGACTCCCCACACACTCCCCCATGATGCTGCTCTCCCGTGTGTTCAGGATTCCCAGCAGCACGAGCCCAAACGTTTCACAAACCCTCTTTAATTACATGACTTTGTCGTGTAACGCCAGGACAAGGAAATATTCACCTAGGAAATGTTGTCTTCTGCATGAATGAGTCTCACTGTAAAACCCTTGAGCACATATAGGTGCATTACATGTTTTGCAGCAAGAATTTGGTTTCTCGTTTATACTGTAAAACTAAGAATTCTGGTAGCTTCGGGCGTGTTTTGACAAGGTCCCAGCTGCACAAGGATTTCTATTTTCTCAGGAAAAACTAAGCAGTCCATAGACCGTGGTGGCTGTGCATCCATAGTGGGAGCTTCATGGGGAACAGAGCAACCTTATTATGATCTGGACTGAAATCACACTGAATAAGAGCCCATCTAATGGAGCCTGAGGGAAAAGCCACAAATGGGCTCAATATAACATGTAATACATATACATGTAATATAGAACACCCACTCCAACAGGCGTTTTAGAGGGAAAGGTTTTAGAATCAGGACGGGAGATGTCCTCTTATGAAGATACTTTATTTCACTTTCCCAGTGCATTTTGAGCCTGTTCCTACTGCCTCTGCTCTCAGAGCAATGGAATCCATCTCCTCAGAAAAAAAGACAGCCCAAACCTTTTTCTGCATCTTGTACTTCTACTTCCCACTTCTTCTCAGCTTCTTCTCTGTAGCCTGAACCAGAGCCTTCACTCTGGTGTATTTATTTATGCTTAGAGACAGGCCTACAGGAACACAAACTCTGTATTTCACTCTGCCATTTGGTAGTTCCTTTTCTTTCATGTGAAAACACAGCCAGATCCTGAGGAAGGGTCTTGAATTCGCACACCCAGTTACCCGATGAAATTCAAACAGTCTTCCGTGATATTAAATGGCAGCCGGCAGCAGAGTTCAGGTTGGCTGTTATGGATTCACCAGTTAGGACTCGGCAGGATAATCCTGTGTTGCTGCCTTCCTGCAGTCAGCGGCCCTACAGCAACGCTGCTGATTGCTGCAAATAAAAACAAACACGGCAGCCTCCTCTTTCTTAGGCAGGCTAGGAATTACGGCTCTTTAGGAAGCTCCAAGCAAAGAAGGTTTTGTGCCGGACCCTGACAACTGCCAAATCAAGCTACTCAAAATCGATGCTCATTTTTCTACAAAGCAAGGGGGTAGGGGGTGGGGGGGTGCGGTGGGTATCAGGAAAAAAAAGGAACAAAAAGTCCCCTGAACCATACAGGTCCACTCGTGTCCAGATCACCCTGGAGTTGCAAATTAATAGCATTGCACAACAAAATGAGAGCCAAAGAGGCTTCTTCCGTTGTTGCTACAGACACATCACTCAGCAGATATTTTTTTAGGTAATAACAACCCACTGTGTTTGTTTAGAATGTTTTAAAAAAAATGCACCTTAAAGAGCCAAGTAGGAAAAAAGGTACAGATTTCAGATTATTTAGGAACAAAAATGAAAAGGCTTCAGGAAAATCTTTTCCAATCAACCTAGGGGCATCATCAAAGAAAATTCATGTCTTCTTTAAGTTCTCTGAGAACGTGGGTCTCAAATTATACAAGAACATGATTCTCTCTGAACTCATGCAATCCACACAAGTCTGTTTTCATCCAAGGTTTAGGTCATTACTGGAATGACATTTGAAAAAGTTATTGTGGTTATGAGTTGAAAGTTCTAGGTTTAGGAGACCTGGATCTGCCAACATAATGTAAGAGCATCACTGGAGTGTTAGTGACTGCTCCTCACCTGATAAAACTTTGCTGACAGAAGCATTGCAGGGAGACAGTCACTATGATGGTTTCACTCTGCAGAGCCTGTATACCAGGTGTGAGGCTCAAGTCAACTCCCACAGCTGATGCTGCAGCACCAGCAAGGCTTTGCTGTAGCAGCATATGGGGACACTCTTGACCCATCTTGTGCCACTGGCTCCCACTCCTACAACAGAATTTTCAGTGACTAACTGAGGCCACTGAATTGGTGTGTGCGAATTCAGGTTTTGTCTTTATCAGCTTCTCAAGCATTTGTGTGGGCAGGTTCAGAGCTCTCTGCCCACTTTGCACAGGTGCCCTGGGGGTAGTGTGCTGTAAAACCCACACACACTCTCCTGTTTTACTGTCTGTGTCATGGCCACAGAAGTTGTCCTCTTTTTCCACTTCTGAGCAACTAGAAGCAGTTGGACATGGTTGAAGCTAAGCAGTCATGTCCCAAGGTCTTCCAGAAGTTGTATAAGGTGCTAGCCACAAACAGGGTGATTTTGTTTTAAAATAGCATGTCCACATCTGGAGTTTATATACATGTTACCTAGATAAACAATTTGTGAATAACTCCATGTACACACGAATGACTTTCCCACGAGCTTATTGCACAGAAGCCCTGGCTGAGACACTCAGAGAACATTCTGTCAGGCCCACAGGTCACAGTTAAGGTGAGGGAGGACTACTGTGGCCCTACAAACTGCATTCAACTCCAGGAGGAGTATGTGGCATCCATACACTGAAGTATTTGCAGCCTGCATGAACTGGAGCAGTAAAACCATTTCTGTTTGCTAAGCTCTCCACCCTTTCCCCGCTCTAGGTATGCCTCCTCTGAGTTCCCCCTGCACTGCAGAACAATTAGAAGCACAAGTTTGTTTCCTCTTGGATTTAACCACTATGCTTCTAAAAAGAGTTTTAAAAGACAGACAGAAATTTCCGAATTAACTAACTAGGTTTCATCTGAGAACAATTCTGTTTTGTTGGATCAAGCCAACATCTCAGAGAATCAGGCTGAAGTGATTTTCTTCCTTCTGGGGGAAAAGAGCTGAGCTTCAGCCAAAGTTAACTCCAGATTACATACAGTTCCCCCAAAACTTGAAATTGCCAGGATGCATTCAGTGGAGGGATGTTGTGGTACCAGTGGAAGGTAAATCTGACCCTTGAATACCTGTCAAGTCTTTGCATTGTCCTAATGAACCAGAGGGCTTGGAAGCACAGTGCAATCCCAAAACACTGACTTTCCCTTCCCAGCAAGGACAGAAACCTTCGAGAAGACAAGCATTTCAGTTTCAGCTCAGCCAATTCTGAAAGTTTATTGTCTGAACAATCACCTCAAGGTCTTTTTATCTCAATCTGATTCCAGCCTTCTGAGTATGCAAACCCGAACTGGAAGCTACCAAGCAGAGGAGTCTGCATGACATTTCTAGCTTGTCCTACTTTTGACCTGGCCAGGAACAGCATATCACAGTTTTCCAGCATTTCAACTCTTGGTTGCACTGAGAGCAAGAAAATGCAGAGCAGACCAAACAAATAAACCAATTAACCAACCTTTCTTAGACTCTCAGAAGGGGTTTGGTTCACAGAATCACAGAATATTAGGGATTGGAAGGGACCAGTTGAGATGTAGATGAAAGTTCATGCTGCTCATTTGATTACAGTTTACTTACATAGAATTTAATTTTACCTTGTTTACTCTTTTTCATTGATCTTGTAGCTGTCTCATACAACAACTAAAAGATACAACCATTAGAATAGCAGCTGTGGAAGTGGTTAACCCCCTAGGTGAGTCCAACCTCTGCTAGGCACCAAATACTTCACTCTGTGACCTGTTGGCTTGAAGCAAAGGTTCCATGGGAGCCAGCCAGCACAAGCTGGTCAGGCAGCAACAGCCCCCCTTGGCGTGATTTGAGGCTGGCTAGCACTGCCCACAGAGCTGATTGGGAAGGGAAAGGGTGAGAATTGCCATTAAGTTTCCAAGCTTCAGCCCATTTTCCGGAGACCTTCCTGTAGAGCTCTGGCCAGAGGCTGTGAAGGGGGATCAGTGCTCTGAGAGTTTGTAAGAATCAGCATGATGGCCATGACAGGGTTCAGAGCATAAGTATCACTTATTTAACAACAAAAATAAATTATTTGCAAAATAAATCTCTCTCCCACTCCTCTCTTGTCCCTTTTGGTACCTTGTTAGTTCCACATCACCCATCTTCACCTTCCTGTTGCTGTAGGTGTCTCCTATGAAGTATGACAGTATTATTTGCATAGGAAGGCTGCACTAGACATTGTGCAACAGGCGAGTTCTGCTCAAGGGCTTCGTGCTTGGCTCAGCTCTCACAATGTCCACTAAATACAGAAGTGTTTATTGCACTGAACACTTGCTAAAATCTTCACCAGACATTTGCAATAATAGTTTAAAAAAATAAAATTTGTTCTTCTCCTGTGGTTCATTTTTAATGGTTGAGATGAAAAGGAGGGTTTTTTTAAACTTTGATTTTATCTGACTTAAATCAATAGCAGAGGAAATGAAGGAGTTTGGCTGTTTCTTTTTCTTTTTTTTTTTTTAAATAAGTTTTTTGCCTGGAGTGGTTTGCTAGCTTTCAGTGCTTTGCATATCCCAGCATCCTTACCTAGAGCAGATCTGGAAAAACACAGCAATACTGGGGGAACATGCACATGGCTGCAGTGAGGAGAAATAGTCTTGGCTTCACCTGATAAATTAGTTCATCAACAATTAACAACTCTGCTGGTTGATATTATGATTGTAATAACACAGCATTTAAGCAGCATGTCATATTTTTGGCCCTTGGAGTAGCTTGCAAAGAGCATTGTTGCTGGAAGGAATAAGGGAGAGTTTTAACTTGCTGTTGGATCCCTCTGCTAATCACTTGATGTGGTATTTTTGAACAGGCTGTTTCTCAGAATGAGGTAACACACAGTATCTTCAAATGCACTGGGGCACTTATGTATCTGCTGACTGATCATGTTTGCTAATTTAGGGCACCTCAGCTTGAAAACGGGATATTTAGAGCTTAACCGCAGAAGACATTAAAAAAAATGAGTGAAGGGCACTTGAGTGTAGATTTTCAAGGAAGACAAAACTCCCACTGAAATAAAAGATTGCCATTAATCATTTAATGCCACACGACCTTGAAGATGCTTTCCTGAGTACCACCCGAGGAGCAGACCCTCTACTGACCTGTAAAACTGAGTGAAAGTGCTGTATCTCTGTACCAAGATGTAAAGAGCTGTATCCCTTTTCGCTGCCTGGAGGAAGACTGCAGTGTGATAGAAACCCCAGAGCTTGTAAACAGGCTTTCAGCATAATAATACAAAACTAAGTTTTTCTTCTTTTGAAGGTAAAAAGGAATTTCCCTCCTTATGTCTAGGGGAGCAGGACTTCCCCTCCTGTTCAAGATTCCTCATAATGAGAAGAAACATTTCTGTTTCAGTTCTTTCTGCTGGGTGAGGTGTGAACCCAGCACTACCAGTGCTCTGCAGCCATTCCGTGCATTTGCTGGGAATTAACAAAAGACAAAACTACAGTTTGCGACAAATTTGAAGCCCAGTTTTTCTAGTAAACTATATATTTACAAAACAAGTTTTTAAAGCCAGTTCCAGGATAGAAAAAATAAAGGGAGCAAGGCCATCTATCCTTTGTTGCTGAAGTGTCTATGCACAGACCCCTGCCTACCCCAGGGACCATCTCGACATGGACTAACTCACTGATTCATGGAGATGGTATAAGCCTGTATTTTGAGAACGCATTTGTTAGGTGGCTCTTTCCAGAGAGACTGTTGGATTTTCAGTCCTTGTGGAAGAGGGTCTTCCCTGAAAGCAGTAAAACACTTTGAAAACAAATAAAAATAAAAATATGTATTTTTCTAAATCCTTTTTTTTCCACTTGAACAATGTAACTAAAAAAAAAAAAAAAATCCCAGCTTGACTTCAAGTTTTCCTTAGAAATGCTGTCAATTTTTGACAAAAAGCAAAACTGCTTAACTATTCCCCTGGGCACAGGTCACTTTCTCATTTAAAACTCTTTTGATACTGGATTT
This sequence comes from Rhinopomastus cyanomelas, assembly GCA_013400115.1. Classification (NCBI taxonomy): domain Eukaryota; kingdom Metazoa; phylum Chordata; class Aves; order Bucerotiformes; family Rhinopomastidae; genus Rhinopomastus; species Rhinopomastus cyanomelas. The sequence continues at coordinate 21,238 of VXBP01000496.1, read as the reverse complement.
CTGGTTAGTGCTGCCCTGGCTCTCTGAAATGTCTGGCTGAAATGTATTTCGGGCAGTGGCTCAGGCTGGGGGCTGGGTCTGGGTGATGCACGGGGCTGCTTGTGGCTTCACCTTCAGCCCACAGGCAGTGATGATGTGGTCATCTCATGCTGCCGTGGAGCACCACTGCTGCCTCCTAACCCAGCCTGAAATCAACCAGCAGATAAATTGTTTCAGGGAAGCTTTAGAGCAGCAGTCAGTACTGCTGTTTACCTGGAAGAGTCTTCCCACAGTTTGGTCTAGTACATTAAAGGTGATGTTACTATAGTTCCTATGACTATTTGCTCACTGTGCAGAGAGTGTGGCACTATTTCCTCTTGATTTCTGTGTTCCTGAAAACTGGCATAAAAGTTATTGATCAGGAACATACGCCCTGATTAGAAGCACCCTCCCCAGGAAAAAAAAGGAAAAATGTGGTTAATGCAGCTTTTCCTAAATGGTGATAACTACAGTCATCAATAGAAGGGACTGAGGTTAGCTCAGTGTGCACCATTTTCTCCCAGTAAGAGTTATAAGCTCCTTGAAGGCATGTTGGGTTGTTCCCTCTTGCATTTTCATATCAATAAGTTATCAGGTTCTCCCACCCTTCTCCCTCTTCTCTTAAGTTGTGATTTCTCAGTTCCTTGTAAGCTGCCAGGCTCACTCCGGCTCTCCAGTGGCACACAAGGGGAACACACAGTAGATGTCAGTGCATTACAAAACTTGAGTTGAGGATAATGGAAGAAGTTACAAAATGAGAGAGTTAAAAGGGGAAAGCAAAAACGTGGGGAACTGTAAAGCTTGGGAGCTATCAGTGAGGTCATTCCGTCATGTTTGACATGTCTTGTTAACCAGGAGCTCTGGGAGCATTACTGTGATTTTACAGCTTCTCCTGTCAAGCCCTTCTGAAGATTTTAAAGCTCTGAACCAGCCAGGTGATTTGGGAACTGTAAAACACACTTCTCAGCTGGTGTGAGAAAGAGATGCTGCGGTATTTCATCCCTTTTTATACAACTCAGACTGTACAAGCAGAACAAACAGAAGGTACTGGTGCTGCTTGTGTCGTTCTGTAACTAGAGATTCCCCCGCTGCTTTAGGAAAACCAGGCTAAGCAAAACATTTCCCTGGCCTGGGTGTCATGGCTGAAACGGAGGTGGGTCATTTAGAGTCAAGCTCTGCATACCCTAAACCAGACCTCAGTCCTGCGGCTGCTCCTCCTCATTTTGTTGAAGTTGCAGTGATCCAGGAACAAAAAAGAAACCCAAGTAAAGCCCTCCCTTGTTTCCCCCAGAACAGAGAGCACCCTGGAAAAACAAACAGTGGCTCAGCCGCCCCGGGAGCTGCGCAGATGGAGCCACGCGAGTGTGCAGGGACCCCTGGGCGATAAGGCACATTCTCAGGAAGCTGAGGACACACACCTCGGTGCGGGGGGCTTCCTCACTTTGTACACCCAGTTTCCCCACACGACACACATCATTGTGTGGCCGTGGAGAGCCTCAGCTCTAGAAAGCTCACATCCCACTGCCTCACAGGAAACTGCACAGGGTTTGGTTGGGTTGGGGTTTTTTTGTGTTCTTGTTGGAGAAGCGAAGCAGAATGTTTATCTTTCTTATCTCACAAAGGAAACCTATGGGAAATGCTCTGCCATATTCTCCACTGTTCTCCTGTCATATAATTATAATGCATTACACAGAGCACCATATTTTGGAAAATCAGTAGGGCTAATGAGAAGGCAATCCCTTAATAGAAGGTGCTTTCCTCCTCTTTCCAAAAAGTACAAGTCTCATCTGAGTAGCCGTCAGTATAAAAAGAAAAGATGAGCTCAGTGTTTGTGTCGGGAAAGCACAAGGCATCCGTGGCATGAGGAGAAGGATTGTTACACAAGGCAAATCTCTTTCCCCAAATAACGAGCCTAGGCCAGATTTTTGTTTTGGACTTCAAAGAAAGAACACAGTAGGGCCCTTCCACTGCCAAATGGCTAAGTGGAATAAAAAAAAATGTGATTTTTGCCATTAAATACTTGGTATAAATTCAAGAGATTTTTTTTTAAGTAGCGATGCTATTGCATTCTGTACTGGAAAAGCAAAAATGAGAACGTCGAGGTTCTAAGTGGTCACAGGAGAAAAATCTGTGCACACACAACTCTTCTGCACCTCGATGCACAGCTTGCAGTGTTTCCATCCCAAACCCCGTGAGCTATGTCCTACAGCCTATTAAGGTCAGCACATGCTATACCAAAGCAGTATTTGGTGCTGCTGGTTGGAATGTGCCTTACGTGCTGCCAACAGAATTTTCCCTTGAAGATTTACTACAAAGCTCACAGTATTTTCTCTAAATTCAATTGCATTAGATTAAAATACATTTTTAAAAAGGTACAGAAATAGTTGGGAAGGCTGATAGGAACAACATCTGTAATCAACTTGAATTGTCTTAGTGAAATGCTTGAAGGAAATGGGCTGAAGAGAAGGTGGCGGACAGGAACAAACCCAGCTCATCCACAACGCAGTCACTATCGGAACTTGAAACAGCTCAGGATGAGGTTTTAAAGAATTGAGCATACAGAGATAGGCACAGATAGATATTTTAAGGAGTGCTCAGCATTTAGTTGATACCACTGTGACTCTAAGAAGCAGATATTTTAAAAGATAATAAATAATAAATCTAATCTGCTAAGCTCTTTTTCAAATTTAGCTTGTTACCAGACCTCAATGGGAACTAAAGTCCTTTGAAAAACGTATGACCCATATCAGTTACCGTTTATGCCGTCTGTTCTCCTCAGGATTGCCTACAGAGACAGACTCAGGAAATTATACTGAATTAATGTCTACAGTGGATTAATTAATTGGCCTCAGTCCCCAACTTATTCACAACCAAGAGGCTTTCAAGCTAACTAAGTTAAAGGCAGTTAGGGCACTCAAATTCTAAAAAGAATTACTTCACAGCGTCTTAACATCATTGAAGTAATTTGGTTTAAATCTGCATCTTCATTTCATTTTGTTGGTTGAGGTGGGTTTTTTTAAAGCCTTCCCATGTAAATGGATGTTGAGGCAACATAGAAAAAGGAGTTTGGATATGTCAATCTGTCATTTTTAAAGTAAATAAAGCACATGTTTGTGTCAGCAAGTGTTTCCTGATTATTTCACGAGCCCTTTACACACAAACATTGCAAATGTGCTGGGTTTTTTTAGCAAGTCTCTCACCAACTCAAAATGCCTGCCCACAGGTACTTGGCCCCCAGCCTAACACACCCAAGGCCTGGAAAGGTCTGCAGGTGATTCCAGGATTCTTGGCAGCTTAAGTACAACTGAATGTTGTCACCCAAAGGGTCAGATAAAAATAATGAGAAGAAAGTAACCTCTGAGCCCAGGAGACCTGGAGGAGTGCTGCAGGGAGGCCCTGGCACTGTGGAAGGGAGTGGAGCTCGGTGCTGGTGTTCACAGAATTACACACAGAATCACAGAGCATTAGGGATTGGAAGGGACCTCGAAAGATTGGCTAGTGTTGACTAAAGTCAGTTACATTGTACCTGGTTTCAAAGGTAAGTGGCTTGTGATACTCTTACCCATCACTGAAGCAGAAAAAATGACATCTGGAGAACAGCACAATCAAGTTGTTGCTCCCTAAACCAGCTTATTCCCACTTTCCTCTTACAGAGTGAAGACACAGTGCCCTCCTTCTCATGCTACTGTTGTCCTAAGTGCTGCAGAACACTCTCACTGTCCTTCCCCTGACAGACCTGGTCATAATTTGACCACGAATAAGATCACCCCTCTCGTCATGTAGAAAAGTTACTACAAACAAAGCTGGGCATTTTATCTGCAATGTTCTAACTTAGTTGTTTATTGCTTTATAGTCATACAACTATAGAATGGCTTAGGTTTGAAGGGACCTCTGAGATCATCCAGTTCCAACACTCTGCACGGGCACAGACACATCCCCGTACAACAGGTTCCCAGAGCCCCATCCAGCCTGGTTGACTAAAACATAATAATGCACTAACATACTCTTTAGAAACAACACAGAAAGAAGCATCCAACCTATTACTGGCACTCCCTTGCATTCCCTGGCTTTCAGAGGACAGCTTAGCTACCTAAAGTCCATTTACAGCATAATTCAGTGAACTGGAAAAGAGGCAGCTCCACACTATTAATAGAATTCGTCTACATATTAGGTTTCATCTGCCTATTCCTTGTTTGAGAACAGGAGAATACACAGAGACACCACAGCTCCGGAATAAACAGTTACAACACCAAATGGTTGTCCTACAGCCTGCACCAGTTCCAATAAGGTATCAGTGACATCAGTGTACTATTGTTACTGGTTTTGAAGTGAGGGAATCAAGAGAAAGAGAGAGATGCCCACATAGGCAATTCAGTATATGAAGGGAGGACTGGGTACACTGGAACATGACCAGCACTGGAAGCCAGGAAAGGTGGTGTACCACATCTCCTAGATATTCATCAGTCTACAGAAAGAGTTCACTGCAGCCTTTAACACAGCAGCAAGACAAACGAAAACAAGACTATCTATAGGTTAAGTAGCAATATCATGTTTCTTTTACCTCAAATAAATCCATCAAAATCCAAAATCTATCTAAAATGGAACAAAAATTACTGTGGCAATTTTATTTGTTGCTTATATTGTAATGAAAATGGCCATTTGCTGCCTTTCAGTGCTTGTACATAGAACCTGGCATCACAACACAGCAAACAGAACATGAAGAACAGAAGCCTGAAGCTGCTTTGCAGGCCAAACTGCACTGTCTCCCATAGCTCCTCATAGCAGGGGCTTCAGTGTAAAGCTGCTGGCAACGGGCACTGGAACAGAAGCAAGTGAATACTCCTGCCTGGGGGGCTAAACTCCTGTTTACATTGAACTCACATAGGAGCACAAAACAGTACAAGGAGAAAGAGCTGGAAACACACTTGTAACTCCAAAGCCCTTCCAGCACTCTGAGTTTGAGAATTAATATGCTCTGCTGCAAAATGCCCTTCAGAAAGGAGATGCTGAGGCTTCTGAAGGTGCATGACTCTCATGTAGATATGTATGTGGGCAGCACTGGTAGCTCGCCAAGTGTCACCTCCTCTGTGAACTGCAGTTGCTTTTTAGGGATTGAAATATTCAGACTGTGGGTAGATCCTGAAAACCTATGGGTTTTCAGATAAGGATAGGAACTGAAGAACGAGCTTCTTTTCTTCAGGTCCCTCATACACAGACGAATGGAGCTGGGACTGCAGCTCACTTGCTTGTGTGTGATGTTCTTACAGGTTGCTGGCTACCTCTGGATTTTGTGCAAGGACTAAAAAGAAAGTTCTCCTTCCACTCCGAAAGACAATTTTCAGATTCATTACAGCAAATGGAAATTTACTGGTCTTAAAAGCAACTAAAAATACAAGAAATCAGTATTTCTACAAAAATCAAAGCTCAGAATAATTTAGTGAAGTGCAGCAGTTTTATGTAGGTGGAGTCTAAGCAGATGCTTACAAGAATGTATCATGACTGCTGTGAAAAGGTTGTAATTTGTAATTTTAAACAAATACCAATGTCACAAAGCTGTCTGCCTATCAAGGGGGTCTTTAAAAAATGCCTACAATCTATTTTGGAGCAAGACACTAATTGGCATAATTAAATTTATGCATAGTATATCAGCAAGAGATTTGAAACCCATCATTATCAGGCATTTCCCACTGAAAAATATAAAACAGGTGATGAAGAAGTAGCTAACATTCATATGCAGGTAACAAAAGCATTGAGCACCATTCCCTGAGTAGAGGCAGAAACACATCACTGTGATCTCCACTTTCCCAGCAAAAAGTTTATATTCTGTGGAGCTTTTAAAAAGCTACATGAGAGTGGCTGTCACAGCAAACAGGAGTGCCCTGTTGTGATACTCACTGAAGTGAGACTGTGTATTGCTGTAGCTTCATCAGGTTTTACATCTATGCATCAGGGTTTTGGATTTCCTCACACACCATCTCCAGCTGCTTCCTTCTGCTCTGGTGTTTCCTAAAGTGACCCAATTATGATCACCCAGTTGATGCTGGATGGAAAAAATGGCTTCTGTCATACAGAAGTCCTTAAGCCACTTGGTATAGGTCCTTCAGTATGTGAATCAGGGTCTACAATTGACTGTAAAGCTCCATGCATCAAATACATTCAGATTTGGAAAATGAAAGGAGTGGAAAATGAATTAAAATTATTTACCACTGAATACAGTGAGGTTTGTGAAAATATTGGCAGCAGAAGTGTATAGCAGAGATCCTTATCGCAGCAGTTCAGTTGCAGGTGTTTCCCCATATTACCAGATTATCCTTATCCAGAATAAATATTTAATTTTAGTATTAACAAAGAAAACCTGTAGCTCCAACAACAATCTTCGTGTATTTAAAGCTCAGTGCTGATTATCCACTTTAAAATCAATCGAACAGTAAGCATTAAGCTATTTTACACAGTACAGGTTCTCAAACTGTTAGGTCAAAGCTTACAGTCCCCAGAGGTGCCTCTTCCCGAGACAAGACTGGAGCCAGTTGTCTCTATTGGGACAGAGCCTGTGCACAGCGACGCTCTTTAGCTGCCTTAAAGGATTTCCCCTCCCCGGCCCCAGATGTCTTCACTCCACACAAGTGATGTATTTCTGTAATGCCTCCATCCATGGCAACCTAGGCTGGGATTCCTCACAGCTGTTTGCTGCTGGTACCCCTCAGGAGGGTGCACTTCAACTCAAAGAATTTTCTCCCACTTGTAAATCTGCTGAGTGGCTCAGCACAAATTTACACCCAGTGAAAACAGCAGCATTGAACCAAAGTGAGGAAATTGTAGAGGAATCGGTTGATCGTACTGGTAGTGATGCGGACTTGATGCCTTCTGAACAATTTCACCAGAGTTGAAAGTCTCAGAAGATCCTAAAGACCAGAACTTTGGGGTTTGGAAGGTCATGTACAGGGATCCCCCTCGGTGTGGTGGAATTCCTGAGCATTCGATAGATGCAGTCCTACCAAGACAAGTCTGGAGTCCACACTTGTCATAGACAAAATACTAGAAGAGGATTGTGGGGGAGTTTTGGATATCTGGAGAACACAGACCACAGCATGGACAGTGGGATGTGCAGCTGAGGTGAATCACAAAATGTTCACTGGAGAAGAAGAGAAAATGTGTCTCCTGCCCTGAAATGGCATGTAAGTGCAAAAGTGGTTTGATTACTCATGTGATTATTGTTAGATATGAAGCATTTCTTCCCAGCTTTGAATACCTGAGCACTCTCAATACATGTCAAAACAAGGTCCCACACAGAACTGCCATTTTTTCCCCTCAAATCTCAGAGGAAAAGCAGCAAAGTGGGTACACTAGGACACAGGCTTCTACTTCTCCACTTTTCTTCTAACTTTCAAAGCCCTTCAGAGCCTGCTTACTCTCCTAACTCCAACCTCTTTCTTGTGAGTTTCTTCTGAGACATCACAGCAAAACAGTGCTGTGTAAGTGCCTTTGCCTCTACCACTGAGCAGACAAATTTCCCTCCCTTCCTGGATGATTTTGCCCCTCTTTCAACCTCTCTCCTCTTTTCTTATGAATTACTGAGCCTGTAAGTTCTCCTGACCTCTTTCCTTTCATTCATTCACCCTTCTTCTTGGTATTATTCTTTCTCAACATTTTATGAGTGGTTTTGGGAAGATGAAAATCATCCCTCCTACTGGAATAACTTTGTGAGGGAACTGATGGAGGTAGAAGATGACAGACCATCAAACCCTCGAGCCACCTGGGGTACCCTGGGCTCTCCCAGGGGGCATTTGCTCCACCCCAGCTACGACTCTATAGTCACTGACATTCCTGCAACCTTCCTTTGCTTAGTTTCTTCTCTGCTAGCAATTCCCACCCTTCCTTCTTTTTAGCCAACCAACTCCTCTCCCTCTACATAATCAATTTCTGGAAAAATATGTCTCACATTGCTTTCTTTTTGCCTTTCATCGTTCATAGCTAAAGTACATCTGCCTGTTATTTCTCACAGCATTTCCTTCTCTTTGTCAGTTTTGGGAGAAAAAAAAAAGTAAATTTGTCATGTTTTTCATGCTATTTGGAGAAAATCTAGGTACAATGTAAGGGTTGTAAAATCAAATAAAATACTTTTAACAGCACACTTTGCTTTGTCAGTGTTTTCTTCTGAGCATTGACCTACTGGGGGAGAAAAGAGCGACCAAGAGTCTGATGAGTTGATGTAGGAGGAGGATGGAGCTAGAGAGGTGGGAAACCTTCTTGAGCAAACCCTATGTCCTTGTGTCCTCCTGCTGAGTGCATTACAGGAGAAGGGCATGGAACAAGAGTAGAATGCTACGCCAGACCATCCTTCTGCAGGTTCTTTCAGTAGCAGCAGTTTCTGTTAAATAGAATCACATTATCTTGGGTCTTTAAATCCAGACCTGCCTCCAAAGAGTGGAAATCTTTATTAGTGATAATCCCTTTAGACTTGAAGCAATTGGTAAGGATGACAGATAATGGTTGTGCAGTTAGACATTACTTCTCACACTGCTCCTATATGGGTGCAAATCCCACGCTCTGTTGGGGCTGTAGTGGCCCTTGGTGTTCCCAAAGAAACCAAAGCAAGACACCTAGGGCTGAAAGTCCTCATAGAGACCAAGTTGCCCACTGTCCTCACTGCCCTGCAGGGACCTCAAGGACACCAGCTTGCCCTAAGAGTGGAAGAAGCCAGGTGAGTTGCTTCTATCCTCAGCCAGACATCATCAGCCATGTCTGCTTTGCCTAGTCAGCATTATTTACAAATGCATTGGACTTCTTTTCTATTGTTTTAGTGAGTACCAGGAGCTATGGACTAGGTTAAAAAAATATTTAAAAGCCGAGGGCTTTTTGCTTGGGTAGATATTTTTCCTTTGGATAAGAAAAATGGAGAAATTAAATACATCTCCAAGCTGTCTATATACTTCTGGGAAGAGTAATCTCCATTAACACAATCAGAGAAATTGCCTGACTGAATCAAAATTGTTTACACAAGCAACAGTGAGAGGATTGGTGTGATACTACAGGAGTGGAAATGGTGCTAAATTCAGCATTCTTTTCAGTAAACACAATATTTGATTATTTTCTCATGCTACTTAAGATCAAAAGTTCACTTTGCCTGCATAATCCTTTCATATTAAAAAAGAAAGTGAAAGGCAAAAAGTATTTGTCCCTACTGCCCTGCTACACCTACATTGCAGGGTCTCTTTTCAATAAGCATCTCTTTTCAGGGCCAGTGTAAAGCTGTGCTTTATTTGCACTAAGGAATGCAGCATTAAAACCAGGCTTCTCTGTGGGACATCTCTGGGGGACCCGGAGGAAGCCTTTGCGCAAAGTGCTTCCTGCATTTTGCTGCTTCTCCTGGGAGGGGATTAAGATTAGGTACCTAATTCCACCAAACGTCCTCCATTGCTTTAGCTGTCTGCAGATCTGGCTTCCTGAAAAGAACCTCATCTAATTAACTTAAACTCGTGAGTGACAGAGGTACCCAGTGTTATGAAATACAGATATGATGGTATGTTTTCATACTGCATAGCTGCTGTCCTTCCCCACAGTGCCCCACATAAGGATGGCACTGGGAGCAATATGTTCAAGTCAGGCATGCTGCCAGCAAATATAGATGTTTCCTGTCCTTTCATGGGTCCCTCCTACTATCTCACCCAGAGGATTGTTATTAGAACTGTGGAGTATGTTCAAACACCGTAACCTTGCAAATAGTGACACTTGGAGTTTTCTTTAATATTTATAGTTTTTGACCCCAAAAAAGGGAAGAGAATTTCCCATACCCAGGTTGGAGAAGCAGCATGCTAATTTCACTTATCAAAAGCACTCAAACAAAAAAGCTGCCACTAATAACTGTGGGTGAAAAAATATTGAAATACTCTGAGTGCTACACGGGTTGCTGTGTTTCAGTACATGCCGGTACCTCGCTCAAAGTGGTGGTGCTTTAATTTGTGGCAGCTCCCAGCTCTCACAACATCAGAGGATGAGTTCAAAGGATTGCAGTTTTCTGATTTCTAAAAACAGTTTAAAGATAAAATATGGTTTTAACTAAAAAAAAAAAAAGAAGAGAAAATGGAAGTATTAAGCACAGCATTATCCAAACAACTCTATGAAAGGCAGACACCAATCAGAAGATGATGGCAGTGGTTTGTAGTGAAATCAGATCAGCATGAGCGACCAACTGCCATTGCTTAGTGCCTTATGCAGCACTCAGGCTCTTCCCTACTTCAGCAAGCAGTAAAAATCACATGGGCTACTGAACAGAGAAGACTGGATCAGAACTATGCTCCTTCCCATCACTGGGCAGTGTGCAACAAATCTACTGTCAACAATGCAACTTTCCTCTTGAGGAGAGAAAGTGATGGGGGATTGTTTTCTATACATATAATTAAAACAAATAAATATCAATCACACAGCTTTAAGCATTTAGCTTTCTGTAGATCTTCCAAAATTTTTTGACCCAGTGCTTGGTGCTCTGGAGCTTATCAATGACACCAGGGGTCAAAAGTGTTAGTGCGACTAAAATTACTTGGACAAAGGCAGAACTGGGTCAGATCGCCATGGGATAGTCCCATAAGGCCTCCTGGAAGCTGCTGCCACCAAGGAGTTCTAAGGAAAAGAAAGGAAAGACCATGAATCAAACATCCCAGAAAATTCACAAGCAAATGTGTTATTAATCAAGGCAAATAAAAACAAAGTTTATTAAAATGCCTTGTAATAGTACATTTCAAAACAACACACAGACTTCTTATGTGATGACCATTTTATCACTGAGGCTCATTCCAATTGAGTTACATTCTTCAGACCCAAAGAGCCACAAGTGTGCCAGAAAAGAAAATAAACACTGGAATGATGTGTGCAGTCACACATCTAATTTGACGATTGATCTCACAATTTAAATAGACACTTTCCACTCAAAATAAATGCCGAGGTCTGTATCAATGGCACTGAGGCTAAGGGCAGCGCTGGCAAAATTTACACGTTTCTCTCCGTACTTAGCCAACAAGTCCAAGTCAGGATCTGAATGAAGTCAGAGGAGAAGAAAGCTAGGCAGAAGGGGTCTGCTACGTTCTGTACAATTTTAAATGTTTTTTAATTCCTGTAACTTTATGATTTACTGCATAAATATTTATGAAGGGGATGGATCCTCATACAGTGTAAACTGCTCTAAGTCCATTGGATTCAGAAAGACAAAGTCAAGGAAGTTACAACCATCTACATTGGCCGTGAATTTGGCCAGGCATGTTTACACAGGAATTTTTGAATTGAATTCTCTGCTGCTCCAGCTCCAGGGGGATCAAGGGAACTGTGACAGCACATGATTTAGTCTGTTACCCTCTAGACTGATATCAAGCTGGACCCTGTTTCTCTCCTCTCACAAGCCCTTGTTTACATGACTGTTGTCTGGGAAGTGACTCCTGGGAGCACGGACTGACCAATCTAGCCCTGCTTCTGTACTAACAAGGCTAACGCAGAGCAAGATTTGGACTGTGTCAGGTTTTTGAGCTAAAGATAGAGACCAGAGTTACAATTTTATCTGTTACTTTTTGAAACCCTTCCCCTGATGGGTACAATACCCTCTTCTATTACAACGAGTCTGATAATATTTCCAGCATTGCCTGGCTTCAGTGGAAACAGATTGCAACGGACTCACAGCTGTAAAGTCAGATATAGGTTACAGAATGGGACCTTCATTCACGCACAGCGTAGAATCAGTTTGTGATTACTGGAAGTATTTGAGGCTTTAATGAACTAAAAATTAGTATGTCATAAGCAGAGACAATCCTTAATGGGTAATAAGCAGCTCAATGATGGTACAGACTTGAGCGAGGCTATGGGTAGCACAGGGGGCTCTCCATGATACCCGCTCTGATTTATTCAAGCAAGAAATTTATTTCCTAGAAATTTATGTGGAATTGCAGCCTATATCTCTGTTGCTGCAGTAGAGATCTTAAGAACCTCAATTTCTTGTCAGATGGTGTGAGCCCACGTACCTTTGCTTGCAGTCCAAGCTCCCTCATAGCAGGATTGAGCTTATTTTGACCTGCAGCTTCTGTTAAAAATCTTTAATTTATTAATATTTATTAATGAATTAAATGGAAAAAAAATTGTGTGTTCTTTCTATCCTTGCCTTCTGCAGAATTTTACCCATGCAATTATTAATGATCTCCCATCACTAACAATTCTATTATAATTACTTGCCTCTACTTTTTATTAACCCTGAAGCAGCATTGTCTAAAAGTGAAGCTGTTGTATTGCCAGGAAATTTAATAAAGAAAATGTGTCTTAATTATTTGAACAGAAGCTCAGTGGAGATTTATCATCTCACTAGCTCCAGAGACTGATGACTGGAACAAAAGGAGGTTTGTTCATTGAATAAAACAGAAGTTTTAAACTTTTTTTTTAGCTGTCATGGAATTGAATTTATTTCCAGACAATTTTTTAATTTTAAATTAATTTAAAAAAATCTTTTATCTGGCCTGAAATGAAACTTGGATTACATTTTGCAGTTTTTGCCTGTCTGTACAATAACCACAATTAAGACTTGGAGTTTCAAAATTAATTTTTTTTTAAATGAGGAAAGTGAACTTTATTTAAATGCTGCAAAAAAATTAAAATTAAAAAATCAATGTCTTTATTCATCAGATGAGGCCTAGAGTCAAAGCTACCAGCACAGGCTTATTTGCAAAGGTCCTCATTCCTGCTGTGTGTCTCACATACACCCATTGCTGTGCTCCAAACAGCTCTGGAGCCAGTAGCTCCCAGTGCTGGCCAGTGCTTACAGAAAAGCTGAACTGGACACTCCCAGAAAGCAACAAGGAAGCTCCTCAGACCCTGCACATGTAATTGAGAGGGAGCTGGGGTAAGTTAGATGTAGCCAAGTCTCATCAGAGGTGCAGGACAAGGGGAGACAGGGAGGAAACCAAGGGAGATACGCACTCAAGCTTGTTACACACAGTTTTTTCTCATCTCAGTAGATGAGTGGCCACAAGTAAGCTTCACTAGTTCCAGGTACTTTATACCAGTTTTGTAGATCATAAAGCAATCACAAAACACAGAGCCCAACTTCTTAAATAGCAAAGGCCAAAATAACCTCCCCCATTCCTTTCCCTCACCATTAGTACACCCTGTCTTCGCCTTAGAGAAGTATTGCTAATGTGAGGGCACAGAGGGATGAGCAGCATGGCACCGCTGCCAAAGCCTGCCAGCTCTTGCTGAAGCCAGTCCAGACCTTGTGTGTGAGAGGGCAGATCCCAGCTCTTGCTGCCTAAAAGGAAACTTTGCAGAGCATTGCGTTACTTTGGAACCATGACATTGCGGTTATTTTCAGAAACTTGCAGCTAGGGATTAGGGGCAATTAGTTTTGCCAAGCACCAGCTACCCAAAGAAACGTGACTGTGACGTTCTGTGGTCCAAGCCTCAAATCCAAGAGAGTGTGCTCACAGAGCAGAACCCTTAGAAGGCCTGTGACTGTTTGCAACAGCCTGATCACAGGACTGGAGTCTGCGATTGCAGCTGCTTTAAGGCAAGAAATATGGCTTTGTAATTTCTTGGGAGACACAGAACTCACTGCAACCAGTCCCTGGCAGGATGAAAACACTAGATTTGGAAGCAGGTCTAGGGTGCTCAGCAGCATTTCAGCATTTCTTCCTTGTCTTCATGTTCACATTGTCAAATCCTACCCCAGCAGATAGAGCGCATTGGAAAGATAAAATGCCAAGGACCTCCAGGAACAATATCTCACTTTCAAAATTTCCAGCTGTGACAGCCTTTATCCCTGATGGAAGTCATTGGGAACAATCCCACTTGGAAAACAGCATCAGTTGTGAGCTCTGCAGTGCTGCATGGTTTTGCAGGTCCTCAATGCAGGTGGCTGCTGCACTTGTCACCTGTGACAGGAGTCCAATAACATGCTAGGGGTTTTCCCAGCCTACAGAGATCATGTCCAAGTGATGAAAACAGAAAGTGAGGAGTTTCTAGATATTATGAAATTCCAGTATTAATAGAGTTTTGGTTTAAATCAGATGCAAATAGAAATTTCTTTTAAAGTTCACTTTTTTAATTGCTGGATTTAAGATAACAGACTCGAAAGAAAGAGATTAAATAGTGTCTAAATTTAGCAAATGTCTTCCACAAGTGCAAAGATGAAAGCAGAAATGAGTGGTGGTCTGTACTGCAACCTGAACCCCACTAAATAAACCAAAATATTCACTTACTTTAACATTTAATGAAGGTTAATATAACCCTTAAAGCATGAAAACAATGATTTCAAAAGTTTCCAAGAGCCTCTTAACACACCACCCCCCCAGCATACCCCCCCGTAGATTTTGGAACAGTGATGAGTGATACTTCTTAGCTGCTCCAACTATTGCTGAACCTCTTATTAGTGGTTTAGGATAAATGTTTTCAGCAATTCCCATGCTTCAGTAATGATTGTCAAGCTGAGGTTTCCAGCATAGACTGAGGAATGTTCTCCCTGGAGATTACACAGGTGTCATTTGTACAAGCCTTGGGTGGTTTGATACAAATGTTCACCCCAGGATTCCTAACAAACCCAGCCAAATGGCCTCCTTTCTATAATATATTATTTAAGCTATACCTTCACTCTAGCCTCAGGCTTGCAACAAAATAATTGCAACCAAACCATCACTTACCCACTGCAAACAACATATATAAATGTAATAGCAGCATGTAAGCTAATTCTAATTCAGATAAAAGTAACTGAAGTAACTGAAGGAAACTTTGAAGAGATATTGAGGACATGTATCCACACTAAGGCTGAGCAGGAAGTTAGACTGACACGTGTTATGGCTCATAGTACAGACAATGTAAGAGCCACTGTTCACACTGATAGAGGCAATGCTTGCAGGGAAGACAGAGAACGGGACAGGTACAGGACAGTTACTGAAAGTAAATTATGTGGATAAAAGCTGTCTGGATCATAGGATCATAGGATCATAGGATCATAGGATGTTAGGGGTTGGAAGGGACCCAAGAGATCATCGAGTCCAACCCCCCTGCCAGAGCAGGACAAAACTATCTAACACAGATCACAGAGGAACTCATCCAGGCGGGCCTTGAAAGTCCCCAGAGAAGGAGACTCCACGACTTCCCTGGGGAGTCTGTTCCAATGCTCTGTGACCCTTACAGTAAAGAAGATCATTGCAGAAGGAACTTGATTACTATATGCAAACTGTGGACCTTGATTTAGCACCTTGACCTGCATGGTGATACTACCTTTTCTCTTCTTGCAGCTGCACAGTGTTCCTTCTCACATAAATGTTCAGTAAGATGAAGTTTTCATTAAAAAACCAGGACGACATTCCTGCATACAGGAGAAATTTGGTAATAAAGTGCATGATATCAAACATCAGCAGTGAAATAAATTTTGCAGTGTAGGCCTGAGCTCAGTACTGTACTTCAGCTCCCCTTGGGGAACACTGGGGTCTATTTGTGGGGTACCACACCCAGGCTGGGTAGCAGAGCCCTCTCCCAGGAGGAAGCACATTGGGGAACAATAGCAGAACAGGGTGCCCAGCCAGCAGGGCTCTGCTCGGCATTAGCTCTGCCAAGTGGCCTAAGGGGAAAGTTGTGGCTGTGTCAACACTGGCAAAAGAATTTCCTATCCATTGTGCGTTATGCAGAGTGAGTGGTAGCAAAGAGTCAGGCGTAGGGAAATTGAAACTTGGAAGTCCAAGGAATTCTTTGCTCTTTGTGAAGCAACACTTTCCAGGCAAGGTAAGGCACCTCCACGTGCTCCCCCAGAGCAGCTCTGTATATGTGGAAAGGAAATTTCTGCTGGTTCAGTGGCAGAAACAAGAGCTTTCATGACTTGCCTACAGAGTCTGTCTAGCAGCCTTGGGCTGAGCCACAAAACAATTATTTCCTGATTTTAACCACTGCTATACTCTCACCAAAGCCGCAACCATTTTAATCTCTTTCAGCTACTCAAAGTGAACGAACCTGTTTAGAAAAACAGCAACTGATTTGAGTTAAACTTGAGTCTTTTGGAATGCTTCTGTGAGACATCTAAAACATCCTTTTTTCTAATGGAGACAAGCTCATAGAATCATAGAATCACAGAATCACTACGGATTGGAAGGGACCTCGAAAGATCATCCAGTCCAATCCGCCTGCAACAGCAAGATCACCTAAACCAAGTCACACAGGAACCCGTCCAGTCGGGTCTTGAATATCTCCAGTGAGGGAGAGTCCACAACCTCCCTGGGCAGACTGTTCCAGTGCTCCGTCACCCTCAC
>VXBP01000495.1:0-16640 GCA_013400115.1 Rhinopomastus cyanomelas | reverse complement strand
GACTGAGAGGGGACCTTATTGCCCTCTACAGCTACAACCCTTAAAGAAGGTTGTAGCAAGGCTGGTGTTGGGCTCTTCTCTCCAATTGGTGATGATAGGACGAGGGCAAATGGCCTCAAGTTGCGTCAGGGGAGGTTTAGACTGGATGTTAGAAAGAAATTCTTTACTGAGAGGGTGGTTAGGTGCTGGAATGGATTGCCCAGGGAGATGGTGATGTCACCAACCCTGGAGGTGTTTAAGTAATGGGTGGATGCGGCGCTTGGGGATATGGTCTAGCGGTTGGGCACTAGGAGAAAGGGCTGGACTTGATGACCCTGGAGGTCCTTTCCAGCCATGATGATTCTATTATTCTATGATTCTATGATCAGCACCATCCACTCAGTTATGCTCAGTATACGCTCTGAGAATGTTGACTTCATGCTAACAGGACTATCCCCTCAGGCTTTCAGTCTCCTATTGATCATTGAATTTTCAGGCAATGCAGACTGTTAAAGTTTTACATGTTTCAGTTTGTGACCTCATGAGCCATCCAAAACAATGTCTGCATCACTTTGCATCCTCTAAAACATGGATTACAGCTCAAGAAGTTGATCTTTCCTTTGATCTTTGTTCTGAACTCACTCTTTCTCCTCTGTTATGCAACCAATGAAAACATAGTTCTCATCTGAGTTACATCTCAAATTACTTCATATAATTTTCATGAATACAAGGACCACAGGCCAAAGGTGTTGCTATTCTCAGTATTTTATTTCTGTTGATATTAGGAGGTACTTAAGTAAATCAATAAAGAATTGAAACCACCAGATCAATAAGAAATGTTCTGTAAGTTGCTCATCTGTTCTATAAGTATGGTCTTCATACATGTGACAACAGAACTAGGTCTTTATACAACTTGAAAAAAGATAAGCTTGCAAAAATAAACATTCTATGTAAGTCTGACCTGGTCATGGGGTTTTGTGGTTCCATGTTTCACTTCCTTCTCACATTTTCACGTGCAACTGTCAGAATTGTTTTGTGTCTTGCATACTTTATGGAATATCAAGGATGTGAAAGTTTTAAAGTCATCACATTTTTCACCAGCCAGATATAAGTGAGGGAGACAAAGGTCTCAGCTCCACACAACAAGAATTCCAGACTTCTGCCCCCAGTTCTGATTCCTTTTACACTTTCTTTACTATTTCTTCTCATTGATTTTCTTATCCTTAATAAATTGTGACAATGCTTTTGTTGAAACCGTACATGGTCTAAACTCGGTCGCTCAGTATTGTAAGGCAGGCTAACGTGGTCATTATTAGGCTTTATTGTCTAAAGAACATCAAGGCACAATAAAGACTTCACTGTGATGGCTGCAGAGGCAGGTATAGAAACTTCTCTGGAGTGGTATTAAACAAATTCACTCTTGTAAATACTATTTGCAAAACCTTTCATATTTAAATAATCTAGACGTAACTGTAACGTTCTGTATCTTGTGAGTAAATTAACACATTATTAGCATCAGTCCCTGAAGCAACTCTCATGTACTTGAAGGTGGTACTGTGCAAATGTCTTATAGGAATGATATATAGGCCTCTGGATAATGCTACTAGGTCGGTTATGGCCATAGGATCTGGTAAGCTAGGGAAAACCCTTATGACAACTTTAACTTAAGAATTATTGTGACTCTTCTAGCAGAAATCCACTAGAAATATATATACATATATATGTATTTAATTCAGATTAATCAAGCCATAGTTATGAACAGAGGCTTACTTACACTTTTTTCTTCAAAAGGCAGTACTTTGCAAATTCACTTCATGAATTTATTTTCCTTTAATTATTGTCTTCAAATTAATTCATTGCTTGTGAGCAACACCAACAAGATAGCCACAACACTTTAAATTTGTCTGAGTACAGATTCTCCAAAAGCAAAGTTTTCCACTCCTACTGCCCTGTCATCCAAACAATCACTTAGGAAGGAAAATAACTTTAAAATCTCTGTACAATCAGAAAGGGCTGACAGTTTAAGCCTGATGGTAGGTAGTCAACATTAATTTTATTAGATTAAAATCTATTTGCTATAAAATGCATAAAATAATTTTATAGAATAAATATGTGAATGGTGGATGTCAGTAGGACGGGGCCAGGCTCAGTGTCATCTAATGATAGGACAAAGGGCAATGGGTATAAGCTGGAACACAGAAGGTTCCACATCAACCTGAGAAGGAACTTCTTCACAGTGAGGGTGACAGAGCACTGGAATGGGTTGCCCAGGGAGGGTTGTGGAGTCTTCTTCTCTGGAGATGTTTAAAATCTGCCTGAATGTGTTCCTATGTAACTTGGTCTAGGTGATTCTGCTGTGGCAGGGGGATTGGACTAGATGATCTTTCTAGGTCCTTTCCAATCCCTAATGTTCTGTGATGCTATGATAGAATCACAGAGTTGGAACTAGATGACCTCCAAAGGTCATCTAGTCCAACCCCCTTACAACAAGCAGGGCCATTACTCACCAGACCAGGCTACTCAGACCCCCATCCAGGCTGACCTTGAACAGCTTCAGGATGGGGCCTCCACCACCTTTCTAGGCAGCCCTCAGATTCAGTAACTTTTCCACCTGTCCAGCTTCAATCTACCCTTTTCCAGCTTCAAACCATGACCCCTTGTCCTATTGTTCCCTGCCCCAGCCTTCTGACAGCCACTTTCAGGTACTGGAAGGAACAACCCCAACTCCCTCAGCCCGTCTCCATAGCAAAGGGGATCCAGCACTCTGATCATTTTAGTGGCCTCCTCTGGGCCTGCTCTAACAGTTCTGCATTCTTCTTGTTTTAAGGGATCCAGAACTGGATGCAGGACTCCAAGCAAGGTCTCAGAAGGGCAGAGCAGAGAGGCAGAATCCCCTCTCTCAATCTGCTGGCCATCAGTTTCTAAACTGTATTTTGATTTGCAACCAGACACTTCTTGAGATAGTCTTCTACAAACAGACATAAAGGAAATTAAATGTATTGGCTGGTACCAGCTGATATTATTGCTGTAAATCTATGTTCTCTTACAAGTAATTTACAAAATTAGCTCTTCACCTTTAACTGCTCAGAGAAATTGTCATCTGATTTAATAGACACATTAAACCCCTATTTATGAATTACTGTGATGTTATTAGTGCTGCAGTTCTATAAAAACTAATAGAACTATCAGTGTGCTTGTCACCGTACTGTGCCTG
The DNA here is from genome assembly GCA_013400115.1 of Rhinopomastus cyanomelas. Lineage (NCBI taxonomy): Eukaryota > Metazoa > Chordata > Aves > Bucerotiformes > Rhinopomastidae > Rhinopomastus > Rhinopomastus cyanomelas. The sequence goes on along the minus strand of VXBP01000495.1, from coordinate 13,447 downwards.
GCCATTGTGGTTGGAATAAGACAAAATCCCTGTGATTTCAGGTCAAGAACTTGATCACTTTTCATATCATACAAATTTTCAGTGATTTCTGTACATTACAAATTATGAAAGGACATGGATTAGCCACTGTCAAGTACATTCCAGAATGTTGTAAGTGGTTTGAATTTATGTTAAACACGCTTTCTACTATCTGGATTTAAATGCATAATCTGTAACTTCTTAGAGATCTTTGCCAAACCTAACAGAAAAACACTAACATCTCCATCTTGGTTGGTTTTGTTGGTTTTTTTTTTTAAGAATAGGTAAAGAAGCCTCATCAAAAATCTGGCTGGTTCTTTTTTTCAGGTATATTGAAGCAAATAATCAACACAGATAAAATAAATTGTAGCAAATGTCACTGATGCCTGACAGGCAATAAACATTCTCCAAAAAAAATCATCATTTGTAATGTATTTCATTGTATTTGGATGCAATCCTGACCAAGATCCTTTCATATTTTACCATAATTATTTGATATCAGTGACATATGATAACCTGTCAAGAAACGTCTCTGTTGCCTATGTTACACTGAAATTAGAACTCTCATGTTTTTGGAAAAAACTATTTTCTGCAAACTGTAATAATTCAAATAAGTCTTACCAATGAAGAACTAGCCAGGTCATCTACGATGAGAGGAGTGTTACACTTGATGAAAATACCCCATTAGTTCCGACGCTGCTTATAAGCTCAAGTTCAAATGTATTGGTACTTTAGTATTCTTCTGACAGCTTAGAACTTACTCAGAATGACCGCTCATGCCTTAAAGGAATAAATGACTAATGAATTATAGTGCCTCTGTCTTCTGTGATAAAAGGCCCTGTAACAACATCGAGTGGTGAGTGGGCAGAACAAGAGGTGTTAGAGAAAGTAGAATTTAGATCAGTGGTGCATCCCAAACATGCAGTTTTTCATTGTGGGATCCCCCTCTCTTTAGGCTGTAAAACAGTCTCATTATCTTTGTGATATAAACTCACTGCTTTGCAAATTGTTTTCATACACTGAGCATTGTGTGTGTAATATCCCAGTACACTTAGGACTGCTTTGTTAATCATCTAGTGAACCACACATAGCCTTTTGCTGGTTTACTTATACGTTCCCTTGTCAGAATAGTTTACTGAAAAGGTAGGAGTGAAAATTAATTTTCTGTGTGTTTCATTTATATTTAGAATAAAATCCCACATTCAAAGGTTTTACATTAAAAAGAGAATTAAAATATTGTATTAAGGTAAAAGTTGAAGCATGATGACTTTTGACAGGTGAATTTAAATGTCAGTCCAAGGAAGTGGCATTTAGAGGCCCAGGAAATAATTCCCCGGCTTCTTATTTTCACTGAATAAGGGCTTTTAGTTAATCTCAAAAATTATATGTAACATTTGACTATACACCATGCTGCATTTTTTTTCAGTCTTGTTTTCAGCTTTGCATTCTGAAAACTCTATCTTCTAAATTCACCACCTTTCCCTTGAACAGTTTGCGATCAAATTACTTGTACCTCATAAGAGAAGCAGTGGTCATACAACGAGAGAGAGAATTGTGTAAATCCTCTGCATATGTGAGTGTGCCTATGCGCACACGGGGCATAAAAGCTGTGGTGCAAGAGTTTGAATTATGAAGCAATAAGATATATTAGGAATCCTTGAAAACAAGGTAAAGAATCAGAAATAAAAGCAAAAGATACCAAGGTATAAGATATCAGAATGAAAAGCAGGCATCTTTCAGCATTAGCTGAAAACTGAGCTGCGGTAACCGCAGCAATCACAAAAAATGATTACGCACTCCAGGGTAGACATTCATAATTCAACTCTTCGCTCTGATATCAGTCTGACATCTGTTGCTGAAAATCCAGTACCCTGTTACAGTAGACTTAATTAAAGTCAGGTATGCGCCACAAGCATATCTCAGTGCCTCACTGGTTATTTTATTCTGAAGCCAAAGAAAAGGCAAAAAACCAAGCACATAAAGGCAGAAATTAAACACTATAAACCTGTGCACTAAAAAAAAAGATAAATGAATACCTGTGTTGGCTAAATGAGAGGTTGAACGTTGAAGGTAATGAACAGTGAGTCAGCCAAAGAACATTTCCCCCACCAGAAACAGGCATGTCTTTATAGAATATTTTACTATTTGTCTGTGCATTTTCAACTGTTAAAGAAAGATTGAAAAGTTACCTTTCCAACATACTGAGGTTCGGAGCCCATGTACTCTTCCAGAACAAAAAACTGATTCCACACCCAGCCTCGTTTGACGCGCGTGGCTGATGACTGCCTCCCTGGCACCAGGACATTTTCCCTTGGCTCTGCTTGTGAAATCTGTTGTGGCTGTGGATGCAGTGGTGTTAGGAGACCTCCATCAAACAGGATCCAGAGAAGCAGAGATAAACAGTTCCTTGTAAGCATTGGCAATGGCTTCCCTACAGCCAGCAATAAAAACTTCAGCACTTAGTGCGCAGCAGACAAATCCAGGTTTGAGGTGGCTGTGGCCTCCCCTACTTAGCTTCTGATTTTATTGCGGAAATGCTAATGCAGGCATTAATCCTTCTGATGACAAGGTTTTTGCCGCATTAAATTCCATCTAAAGGGACCTATAAAAAAGATTTACATGGCAACATCAAATTACACAAAATTACATTGAAGTGTTCATCAAAATGCTCACACCTAGGTAGTTTCTACAGACAGAGAAAAAGATTAGGAATCACAGTTTTAAAGGAGTTTGTTCTTTTGATTGTAGCACTGAGCTGCTCTGTAACACTGTACAGTTATCACAGGAATCACTCATTCTTGCTCTGCTTAATATTAATTTTGTGTCTGAGGACAAGTCCACATCACTTGCTTTATGATCAAGTTATCAGACCAAATTGTTACTAATCAATGATGTAAAAAATATTTACGGTAATCATTTATACTGACAAATACCATATACATAGATTAAAAATATATCAGTGCTAACTAACCATAGGGCCAAGGCAGAGCCATCCTGTCACATCATGGTGACAATTAAAACTGTGACGATTTCTATACCAGCCAAATACCATCAGCAAAGAAGAAAAAAAATCCAAAGCCTAAAGGAATTGTTATGCTCTCATGTTGCTCTCTTTACACCAGCACATTCTGTATTAACAGAAAGACAGGAAAAATCAGAAAACACACTGTTTTCTGGTCACAGTACAATTCAGAGGTTTTTATTTATGAAATATTATGATCAATTGTCTGAGATTAATAAAACTGCAGATTAGGGTATGTAAATATTTAAGAGTTGATGATCTTGAAGGTCTTTTCTAATCTTAATGATTGTGTGATTCTACAAAATTTTAGGAATGTAAATATTTAAATATTATGGAATATGAAATTAATTTAACCAAATGTAGCTTTAGAGGTAATTTGCAACTTCATGCCAAACTCAGCAGCAATAAACACTGGTAAAAATGAGCACCCATACCATCTGAAAAAGTAATCCAGTCCCTATGACTCCATAAAAACACTGGAGCATGTCCAAAGAGGGGCAACAAAGCTGATAAATTTTTAAAAGCCAAGTCTAACGGGGAGCAGCTGAGGAAAATGGGAATATTTAGCCTGGAGAAAAGAAGACCCAGGGAAGATCTTATAACTTTCTACAACTACCTGAAGAGACATTGCAGAGGTGGGGATTGGTGTTTTCTCCCAGGTAACAAGTGACAGGACAAGAGAGAATGACTTCAGGTTGCACCAGGTGTTTAGCTCGGACATTAGGCAAAACTTCTTCAACAGAAGGGTTTTAAAGTGTTGGAAGACGCTGCTCAAGCAAGTGAGGAAGTCACTGTCCCTAGAGGTATTTAACTGATGTGTAGATGCAGTGCAGAGATAAATGGCTTAATGGTGGCCTGCCAATGCTGAGTGAATGGTTGATCTTAATGATATTAAAGGTCTCTTCCAAGTAAAATTATTCTCTATGAAGCCTGTTAAATCTGTGGAATCCATGCTGAAATAAATTGAGCTATTCTAGGATCTAGAATTAGACAATAAACAACAGCACAAGAGCTGCATTCATTTTCAGGTGGGAAGTGGTAATACTCATGCAATACAAAGACTTCATTGATCCCTACTCTTCCAAGTTACTGATCTCTCTTTTAATAGGAGGAATGGCTTAATGGCTTTCATGAAGCTGTCCTTGCCTATGTTGGTTCTAATGCAGGTATTAAAGCTGAAACTTCACATCTGTTGAATTAATACACTGTCCTGTCCATGTCCCCTCTTCATTAGACGTCGATGACTGGCAGGCTGCACATTGAACTTACTTGAATAGAAGTGGAGAGAAGTAATTTTCTGACAACTAACATTTCCATAAACCATTGTTCTATGCTAAACTTTTTTAAAAATCCACTACAGATTGAAAATTCAAGAATAAATTAATAAACTTATTTCGTTACGGCCTACAACCTGAGAAAGAAATGCCAGCCTACTATGTGCTCTGCTGGTTGTCAGGTGCAAGAAATAATACTTGTAGAATCCAAGGTGAATGCATTCCACATTTGAAATACAAAAATATAATTTATATCACTATGGAATTCACTGCTTTGGTAAGGCCATATTGTGTCATTGATTTTTAAGCAGAAGTTTCTACCAAATTGATAGACTTCTGCTAAAAAATCAATGGCCTGATATGGATCTCAGAACTTTGAAATACATAACCATATATTTTTTTTTTATTTTCAAACACCACCAGCTACCTCTTCTTCCCCAGCATCTCATTGTTGACTTTGGAGGAAACCTGGTAGAAATGGCCTAATAGAATATACTTAATAACACACCTGAAAGCTACACAGCAATTGCACAGCTGCACACCTCAAAGGCTAAGGCAGGTATTTCTTTTATTCCATGCTTATGGGTTGGCATTTACTTTTTAAGCTACGTGTTCATCTTCCAGCCAGGACACCTAAACACATCTTTATGGTTTATGTCATTATGTGCTCATTAGACATTTAAATCTAGCACCCTTACATACTTCTGTCTGGAAAACTGCTGTGAGGATAGGAGATAAGGATCTAAAAAAGACAATGCAATTTTTTAGCCACAAAAAGGTACTGTATTTCCTAATTTTTTTAAGGATGTCCTCTGATGTTCATAAAGAGACACTTACCTAGTGAGGGTTGCACAGACATGCACATTCAATGCATTTCTTCACCATAAAATATGAGAACACAGAAGGCCAGATATTTCTTAGATCTTGCTTTTCTCAAGATTTAGTTGTGCTAATCTTTTCTTCATACTAATTTCTATGGATTTAAGTACCCTTATCAGTGACTTAGTTAACCCATAAGGAGAGATGCAGAGGGAGAGCCTGTATGCAGTTACCTCCCCATGTGTTTTTATATCCTGAGACTGCATGACCCAGCACGGACAATGTGTTAAAACACCATAATTAAGAAGGCTTGATCCTATTTACTCTGTCCCCAAAACTGAAAGCTTAGAAATTAATGATGTGCAAATTATAAATTAGATAATACTACTAAGATAATTTACTGATAATAATAAAATACAACATATACACTGCTCCTGTAAGAATTCTGATATTGATCTGGGTTCCACTGCCATTAATCTGAGCAGCTGAAGCAAAGAGATGTTTTTGAAATAGTAAAATTGATGCATGCCATCACTGCTGCAATAACCCTTCATCACAGGCAGCCAAAGGCACTGCAGAAATAAATCACCTCAGCGAGCTTGCCAAAGATTATCATTCTAGGGAGGACAGACATACATCCTCTGCAATCACTAGTATGCACATGAGGCCTGATTTAGAGAAGGCTTTGAAAAAAGACTCTACCTGATCATTATTCTTGTAATGATTTAATCCCAGTGGTGCAGCTCAGCCCCACTCAGCCTCTCACTCCCCTTCCCCCAATAAGATGGGGATCAGAATCAGAAGATAAAAGAGAGAAAATTCACAGGTTGCAATAAAGACAATTTACTAGGGAAAGCAATGTGCGTGTGCAAACAAAGCAAAAGAAGTTGATTCACCACTCACTCTCAGCAGCAGGCATCACCTACAGGAAAGCAGAGCTATATCATGCGTAATGGTTGCTTAGGAAGACAAATATCGGAACTCCTAGTCCCTCCTTTCTTCAACCAGCTTCACATGCTGAACATCAATGACATTGATGAGGGCACAGAGTGTCTGCTCAGCAAGTTTGCTGACAACACCAAGCTGAGCGGCTTGGCTGATACAGCTGAGGGCTGTGCTGCCATCCAGAGAGACCTGGACAGACTGGAGGGCTGGGCACAGAGAAANCTCCCTGTGATAGGACAAGGAGCAATGAGTGTAAGTTGCAGCAGAGGAAGTTCCGCCTCAACACAAGGGGGAACTTCTTTACTGTGGGGGTCACAGAGCACTGGAACAGGCTCCCCAGGGAGGCTGTGGAGTCTCCTTCTCTGGGGACTTTCAAGGCCCGCCTGGATGTGTTCCTCTGTGATCTGTGTTAGATAGTTTTGCCCTGCTCTGGTGGGAGAGGTTGGACTCAATGATCTCTTTCAGTCCCTTCCAACCCCTAACATCCTATGATCCTATGGTGTCCTGTTAGGAACTATCCTTTTGGTCAGCCTGGATCAGCTGTCCCAGCTGTGTCCACTCCCAGCCCCCTGTACACCTGTAGCCTACTTGCTGGTGGTGTTTTGTGAGAAGCAGGAAAGGCCCTGACTCTGTGTAAGCACTGCTGAGCAATAATACAAGTATCCTTGTTATCAACACCGATTTCACCACGAATCCAAAACACAGAACTATACTAGAGACTGTGAAGGAACTGAACAGTCATATGCAAACAAGCAAGAAAGCTCTATGAAGCGCTCAAAATGGTCTTTGGTCCAGCAAAGCTGATAACTTCACTTCGTGAACTAAGACAAGTTGCTTACTGACACCTTCTTGAGCTTCACAACATATCTAGACACCGTGAATACAATATTATTTATACCTTGTCTTCTTTAGTTAGAGTAGGAAATATCCAGTAACATCAAAAAGGGATTTAAGAGGGAGATTACAAGTGAAAAAATTAGAAAACTCTAGACTACCAGGGTGTTGTGGTTTGAATTTGAGTGGGTTTGAATTTGAGTGGCAGATACTGAATTAGCTGGCTATTGATGCTGGGGGAAGTGAAAGCAGTTTTTGGACGACGGACTGTGATTGCGTGCTGTGTGCATACGTGGCTACATGAGTGGTGACATTCGGGGGGCGGAGACTGGCTGCGGCAAAATTGAATTAGCTGGCTATTGCTGCTGGGGGAACAACTCGGCAGCAGACGAACACCAGGCTTCGGTCACACCTGGTGTAGGTGGGAACCCAAATGGAGATCCCCCAAAAATATGAGGTTGTGCAGGTGATGGGCTGTCAAGAATGCAGAGCCTTCTTTCACCTTCCTGGCTGAATTCGGTGTGAGCAGGTAGATTATTTGCTTGACCGGGCAGCACAATTGCAAGATAAGGTTGAAAGGCTACAGGCTGAACTAGGAAGGCTCAGGAGAACTAGTGAGGCTGAAACCAATGAAGACAGGTATACTGTTCATTATTTTCTTTTTGGGGTGAGGACATGGGCCAAAATAGAGGGATTAAGTATATCAATGCCTGGCTATGAGACGGGTGTTACAGGCAGGGCTTTGGGTCCTTTCAGACACCAGGCTCAGTAGGTACAAATGGCAGGGGTTTAACTCAGAGAGGAAAAAGGGTTCTAGGGCAGGAGCTAGCAGGGATCATTCACAAGACTTTAAACAAGATTCGAGGGAGGGTTGGGATGGTTGATGGGCAAGCACCAGTGAGGCAGAGCTCTGATCTTAAGGAAGAACAGATGACCTCTCACTGTCCTAGGGTGAAATCAGAGTGCTCAGCTTGCTTCTTGAAATGCCTTGTACACCAGTGCATACAGCACGGGGAATAAGCAGGAGGAGTTAGGCGATTACGCCTAACTGTGTCCAGTCAGGCCATTATGGTTTGGTAGCGATTATGGAGACCTGGTGGGTCAGCTTGCACGACTGGAATGTGGTCATGGACGGCTACATCCTTTTTTAGAAGGGTGGTTAGCAGATCAAGAGAGATTCTTCTACCCCTCTATTCTGCCCTGGTGAGACCACACCTGGAGTATTATGTCCAGTTCTGGGCTCCTCAGTTCAAGAGGGATGTGGAGCTTCTGGATAGAGTTCAGAGTAGGGCAATGAAGATGATGAGGGAGGTGAAGCACCTCCCTTACGAAAAGAGGCTGAGGGAGTTGGGTCTCTTTAGCTTGGAGAAGGAAGACTGAGGGGTGATCTCATTAATGTCTATAAATATTTGAGGTGTCGGGAGGGTGGAGCTGGGCTATTCTCAGTGTCATCTAGTGATAGGACAAGGGGCAGTGATTGTAAGCTGGAACATAGCAGTACCCACATCAACCTGAGGAGGAACCTCTTCACAGTGAGGGTGACAGAGCACTGGAACAGGCTGCCCAGAGGGGTTGTGGAGTCTCCTTCACTGGAGATGTTCAAGACTTGCCTGCATGTGTTCCTGTGTGACTTGGTTTAGGTGATCCTGCTGTTGCAGGGGGATTGGACTGGATGATCTTTTGAGGACCCTTCCAATCCATAATGATTCTATGATTCTATGATCCTGCTTGACATACCTGATCTTGTTCTATGACAAGGTGACCTGCTTAGTGGATGAGGGAAAGCATGTTGGCTCAGCGCTGGGGTCACTCCTGTTCAACATCTTTATCAATTATCTTGATGAGGGGATTGAATGCACCCTCAGTAAGTTTACAGACTACACCAAGTTGGGAGGGAGTGTCAATCTGCTGGAGGATAGTAAGGCTGTACAGAGGGAGCTTGACAGACTACACTGATGGGCTGAGGATAACTGTATGACTTTCAATAGTGCCAAGTGTTGGGTCCTGCATTTCAGTCACAGCGATCCCATGCAACGCTAGTGGCTTGAGGAAGTGCACCTGGAAAGCAGTCTGGCAAAAAAGGACCTGGGGTTCTAATTGACAGGCTGCTGAATATGACTCAGCAGTGTGCTCAGGTGGCCAAGAAGGCCAGTGGCATCCTGGTCTGTATTAGAAACTGTGTGTCCAGCAGGAGTAAGGTAGTGATTGTCCCCCAGTATTCAGCACTGGTGAGGCCACACCTTGAGTACTGTGTCCATTTTTGGGCCTCTCAGTCCAAGGGAGACATGATGATGCTGGGGTGAGTGCAAAGGAGGTCAAGGAAGCTGGTGAAGGGCTTGGAGAATAAATCTTATGAGGAGAGATTGAGAGAGTTGGTGCTGTGTAGTTTGAGGAAGAGGAAGCTTTAGAGAGTAGTGGTCAATGGGACAGAGTCTAGTTGGAGGCCTGGATCTAGTGGAGTGCCCCAGGGATCAGTGCTGGGACCAGTCTTGTTCAATCTATTCAGTGATGACTTGGATGAGAGATTGGCATGCACTGTCAGCAAGTTTGCTGATGACACAAAGCTGGGTGGTGTCGCCGACACCCCAGCAGACTGTGCTGCCATTCAGTGAGATCTGGACAGGCTGGAGAGCTGGGCTGAGAAAAATCTAATGAGCTATAACAAGAGTAAGTGCAGAGTCTTACATCTGGGCAAGAACAACCCCAGGTGCCAGTATAAGCTGTGGACTGACCTGTTGGTCACAATTTTATATGGTTTATGGCATTAAAGAGCCTTAAAACTCAAACCTGGCAACTTAGAAATTAAAAAAAAAACTTTACTTGTGAGATTATGTTAGTATTAGCTTTACTACTCCTTTGGTTTTGCAGACAAAACAGAATGCAACAAACTCGTGTGATCAAGAAGAGATTCTTTTCATTGATTCACCACTTGGAACACCATGTACCTCAGCACTGACTGAACTGCCAGATGTGTTTTCACCTATTTACTTGCTGTCTTCATTCAGACACAGACAGGAATTTCTGGTAAGGACCAATGCAAGTGAGAGACAGACAGGTGCCAAGCAGGCACATCTCTCACCTGACATGTGTGAAGCAGAATCCCTGTTGGGCAGTTCAAAACCTGGACTTGCACTGAGATACCCACTTTAGAGACCTAACTATGTTTTGATCATCCTGGGGAAGTGGGATATCCCTGCATTTCCCCTCTCTTTTTTGCCAAACATTTGGCAAGTCCCATTTTCCATTTAACTGGAATTTCTTAAGTTTATGTCTGAGTATTTAATGTGGTGTTTCTGCTACACTTGTTTGTGTAATGATGGAAAGCTTGGTAACAAATCTGTTGTCACCAAAGGAAACAAAAATTAAAAACAAGGTTCCAAGACTCAGGTTTGCCATTAGCAAGGAATAAGCAGCTTCTCTTCTAGGGCACATACCCCTGAAATGAAGAACATACTATGACTCCAGAAGGCCCTTCCCAGCTCAGTAAAAAAAATTCTACTTCTATGTTACCTGTGTTAGACATCATTATTCTATTCAAGCATCACTAATGATAATTAAATATTTAACTAGATAGCATCTGAGGCAATAGTTGTCAGCCTGGCTGGTCAGCAGCTCCTGTGGGCAGCAGACAATGAGAGCAGAACGAACTATTGTGATTATTTCTTAATAAGGTGGCTAAAATGGCTCTCAGTTAATAATTGAAAAAGACCCACTCAGCCCTTATTCAGAAGCATCTGAATAATAGTTCAAAATTAAATAAGAGTTTTCAGTCATATTCCAGAGAATTTTGTATATTACCCTTATTGAGAAATAATCATATCACAATTATGTCATTAAGTGAACCTGCAGACAAGGTTCAGGGAATTGCTGATTGCCCCATAAACACACAGTCATGAGAGTCAGCAACTGTGCAGCATCCCAGTTGTGTCCTATCTGTCTCAAGTTACATAAATTAACAACAAAACACAGCAGCAGTGTCCCATCTTATCAACACACTGATTGACGCACCCCTTTGCTGCTTATCTCTTAATTGCCTTCTTTATATCTCTCTCTTGTCTGCAGTAGCCAATTTTAGAAATAGTATATTTAGAGGAGAGTAAAGGAAAGAGAGAGGACATAGGACTGCTTTGTTTATTAAAACACATCAGCTAACATAAGACATTAAGTTTATCTTTAGACACCAGAATTGCTTCAGAGGTTGTGTTCAGAGGAATAGAAGCATTTTAACACAGGGCACATTGTACATGACTTTGTACATGAGGCTGAATTATACACTAGACTAAAATGAAGGGTTGAACGTAGGGTTGTGAATACTGGAAACACAGCATCCTTGAGTTCACATGCTTGCTGTTTGAATCTTTGAAATAGAGAGGCCAAACTGTGACCAATCTGATTCTGAAGAACAGTAGTTCAAGTATTTGCAGCAAATCAAAGCAATCAAAACCTTTTTATAAAATTGACTTTCTAAATTGATCTCCCTTTCCGCCTAGAGGTGGTCACAAATTTCACCTCCCAGATGTCCTTTTTAATTCAAAGATAAATCTTTCATCTCCCAAAGAAAAACAAGTTTATTGTTTCTCGCAGAAAGCCAAAGCCAAGTATTACAAATTCTCCTACCATGGTTTATTGATTTTCCAGCTCACCCCCCAACACCCCAGGAAATCAAGGCAAAACCCTCAGGTCTCTAATTTTTTTCAGCTTGTTTAAAAGTTGGAATAATACTCAGGTTTTCTGATGATACAATCTCCCCACTAGGCTGGACAAAGCCTTCATGACAATTACACCTGTTTTGGTTTTCGGGCCAGAAATTTCAACAAATTTTCCTTTACTTTGTGTTATTTTTCTGTGTGTAGTTCTAGATGAGTAATAACACACGCACGTACACAAATACTTGTGTGTATGCCTCATAAGCAAAATGAAAGCATTCCTTATCAGCATCTCTAGGAGTGAGGAATTATTAAAAATCCAGCTAATACCAATAACCCTTCCTGAGACGAGGTAAAAGGCTTTTCCAAAATCACCTCCAAATATCTGTAAGGAGTGACCATTTCTGAAGGACAGCACCAGTGATATGATTCCCTCCTTCCTACACCACTTACACTCGAGAAAAGACTCTTAACAATGTGGTTGCTCTTCTCAAAAGAAAAAAAAAAAAACTAAAATAGCCACTTTGTACATCTTCTGCATTCCAGTGCCTTGACAGAGCACTGGAACAGGCTGCTCAGGGGGGTTGTGGAGTCTCCTTCTCTGGAGATGTTCAAGACCCGACTGGACAGGTTCCTGTGTGACTTGGTTTAGGTGATCCTGCTGTTGCAGGCGGATTGGACTAGATGATCTTTCGAGGTCCCTTCCAATCCATAATGATTCTATGATTCTATGATTCTATGATTCTGATGATGAGGAGGAATGGGAACAGGTTCCCATCTGTGGGGCAAACAGAACCCTCTCCTGCCCCCCTGTGCCTTTCCAGATGCCACTTGTCCATCTGCCCTTGGAGAATAGGTTCGGGCCACTGGATTTTGGGGTTCAGGATGAGGAGGTTGAAGACATTGTATTAACCAGAGAACCCCTAAAGAGAACCCTTACAAAAAACAAACTCAGAACCTCTAATACAAAAAAGACGAGAAGGGGGGTGATAGTCAGTGACTCCTTTCTGAAAGGGACAGAAGGTCCTGTGTGTAGACCAGACCCTTCCCACAGGGGGTCTGCTGCCTTCCAGGGGCCCGGGTTCAGGATATCACCAGGAGGATATCTGAACTCATTAAAGCTACAGATTGTTATCCGTTGTTGGTTGTACAAACTGGCGGCGATGTGGCTAGTGAGAGGGGAGTTAAGACCATTAAAAGGGAATTCGGTGAACTTGGGGAACTTATTGATGGAGTAGGTTTGCAGGTAGTTTTTTCCTTGATCCCTATAACAACTGGGGTGAATAATGAGATATGTAAGAGAATCCTTGCTATTAACAGGTGGCTCAGGGGTTGGTGTGAACAAAAGAACTTTGGGTTCTTTGATCATGGGGAAACATTTATGGATCTTGGACTGTTAGATTCAGGTGGTTTGCACCTATCTAGTAAGGGTAAAAGGGCACTAGGCCATGAGTGGGCAGGCCTCATCAAGAGGGCTTTAAACTTAGGATTGAAGGGGGAAGGGAGTGGTACTCAAGCCTCTCGGGAGGCAGTAGTGGATGGTGCATCCACTGTGGAAACCAATGTCTTTAAAATAGATTTGAAGGTCAGTGGGATGGTTGATGGGCGAGCACCAGTGGAGCAGAACTCTGATCTTAAGGAAGAACAGGTGAACTCTTGCTATNAACAGGTGGCTCAGGGGTTGGTGTGAACAAAAGAACTTTGGGTTCTTTGATCATGGGGAAACATTTATGGATCTTGGACTGTTAGATTCAGGTGGTTTGCACCTATCTAGTAAGGGTAAAAGGGCACTAGGCCATGAGTGGGCAGGCCTCATCAAGAGGGCTTTAAACTTAGGATTGAAGGGGGAAGGGAGTGGTACTCAAGCCTCTCGGGAGGCAGTAGTGGAT
>VXBP01000493.1:864529-937302 GCA_013400115.1 Rhinopomastus cyanomelas | reverse complement strand
GAGAATGGGGAGAACGAAATAGAGAGGGGAAAAGATAAAGGGGAGAAAATTGCAGAAGTCGAAGCACCGGAGCGCCGGCTGCACTAATGTCTTTGGTGCTTTTAATTTCTACCTTTGAAGCAAAAAGAAAACCCCCCCATCCTCTAAAATTTTGCGGAAGTCAAACTGAGCCGAGTGCATCGCCCTTGTGGCTTTCAGGTGTTCCCGTCCGCTCGCCTTCCCCACAGGTCTCACTCAGTGCGTCCCAGTGTTTGCCGGGACGGTGAGAAGCACCGGGAACCCAGCACCACGGCGCGTCAGGAGAAGTGCCCGGGAGAGCTGGAGCATCGGAACATCACGTCAGGTTCATGTGCGGAGGAAAAGTCCTTCCAGAGCGAGCGCCACGGGACCTCGCGCTGCGTTTGTGGAATCCCCCAACGCGCTGCCCGCACCACAACACCCCACAACACCCCGTGAGAAGGGAGACTAATCTCCACGTGGTTGTCTGCTCGGCCCCGGGGAAGGGGCTTCCCGTTAGCACTGCAGCCGCCAAGGAGGGGAAGCCTGAGAAGGAGAAGAGATGAAGGGCACCTGCTGCTGCTGAGGGGGGCTGGGAACTTCCCTGCTCTGAGGGACCTCGAACCGCCCTGCGCAGAGGAAAGCAACCGGAGCGACGCCGAGTTGTGCGCAGACAGGGAAACCTTCCTCCCCTCCTGTAACCGCTGAAAACCGGCCGTTCCCTCGGGCCAGGAGGGGCACGACCGTTCTTGCTTTTAGGGGACAGGGACACCAGTGCTGGCACGCTGACAGCAGAGCCACCTGGCACGTGGGCTAGCCCACATGGCTAGTGCCTCTGCTACAGCGTGGTCTCATATTGCACCATAAGGGAAGGAACAACTTTAGTTCAGTCGACAAGGATTCCAGGTTTTTCAATTCAAAAGCTTTCCCCAGGATCATCAGACTGGCCAAATATTCACTAACTCCCACATCCAGTTCCAACCTGTAGCTGGTCCCCAGGTGTCTCAGAAACCTCCCCAAACAATTAGTCCTGGTAAAGGGTTGATGAGGGAGAGCAGACTAATCACAGAGCGCTAGGGACTGGAAGGGACCCCCAAAGATCACCCAGTGCGATCCCCCTGCCACAGCAGGACCACCTAGACCAAGTCACACAGGAACACACCCAGATGGGCTTTAAACATCTCCAGTGAAGGAGACTCCACAACCCCTCCCTGGGCAGCCCCTTCCAGTGCTCTGTCACCCTCATCATGAAGAAGCTCCTTCTCATATTGATGTGGAACCTCCTGTGTTCCAGCTCACACCCATAAAAAAAATCAGGGATGCTGTGGCTGCAAAGTCTGAAGGGCTTTGGAAGGTGCAGCCTGGGGTTGAGGAGACTACAGGGTAAGGGAGATGAAATGACTGGAAAAACAGAGAGTCCTTCAAGCAGCAGGCTTCCTGGGTTACTCTTGTGAAAGAGCATCTCCCCCTTGGCTTGGAAGAACATGAAGAAGCACCGTGGTCAGGAATTTGGCCTTGGTGCTGAAAATGCTGCTGTGGCTCCTTTCTGGGAAGCTGCCCCGCTGCAGAAGGACACAAGCCACCAAGGAGCATCACCAAAGCCTCCACCGTGACGCTTGTTTTCCTTGTCAAACCAGAAGCATAACAACTCTGTGCGACTTAAACTCACAAACAACGTGGAGGAACTGTTCGGTAAATAATTCCACAAGTAAATTTGAGAAGAAATAAATAACAAGTAAATTTGAGCAAACAGCAATCTGTTTCAGAATCATTTGTGAGGAGAGACGAGGAAGAAGTTGTTGAAGCAATTATCCATCACAAATTATTCTCCCACCTACAATCCCAACCACCCTGCTTCAGCTTCTGCTGTTACTCCCCCCCGTTGTAAAGCGCAGGGAACGTTCCAGTGCTCAGCCGCACGCGGAGCACAAGCCTGTGTAAATAACACAGCCCCAGCTCACACTTTGCTCGGTGGTTTGTCAGTTCTCCTCCCATTGGTTTTCTACCTTCAGTCTTTTATTTGTCTCTTTGGCAGGCTGAAACTCACGACCTCTTTCTCAGCACATATGTCCAACCGCTGGTTGGAAAAGACCCCTGGGGTCATCCAGTCCAACCATCTACCCTACCTGACAAGGTCACCCCTCAACACCTCATCCAAACCATCTTTAGACACATCCAGGGGTGGTGACTCAACCACCTCCCTGGGCAGCCCATTCCAGTGCCTGACCACCCCTGCTGTGAAAACAATTCTTCCTAATATCAGGTCTAAATCTACCCTGTTGTATCCTGAACCACGCAGAACATTAGGGATTGGAAGGGACCTCTAAAGATCATCTAGTCCAATCCCCCAAATTGAATTATGAATATATCTGCCACAGCCTCAGCTGACTTTGATTTCTCTCTGCATTGTGTTTATGGGAGAAACTGGGACTGAAGAGAGAGCTCAGCGCTCGCTCAGAGTTCCAGTTCGTATTGAGATCAGCAGAGGAACGCGTACGTGGAACTCGGCGCATCTGCAGTTTGGCCGGATCGGGTCGCTCACCCCAGGGCTGAGCGAGTATTTCCATTTCCTCGTGGCACGCCTCGCGGAACCTCACGCGCCCCTTCTGAGAGAGCTGCACAAGGGAAATGCGTTTTGGAGTGATTAGATTTCAGATGTGTTTATCCCTTTCAGGATCCAAATTAAAAGTGAACTCGCACCAGTATTGTGTTGCAGCCTGGCTTCTCAGCCCGTGGTTTTACTACCTGAAAGAGCTTTTTCTGTTGGCTTTGCGGAGATCTTCTCCTCATCCCATTTCCTTTTCTAATTACAATCCCATTTCCTTCGCAAGCCCTTGCAAAAGCTTCCCCCTCGCCTCTAATCACCGCTCCGGTTACCGTCTTCAGACGCTCCGGTTTCAGTCTGGCAGCAGTGCCCAAAGACACATCTCCTTGTGGTTAACAACCTCTTCCTTGCTGCCAGCCATGGATGAGGTTTCTGCTGCTTCTCCTTTGGGGCTTCGGTGATGTCCTGGGTGCTGTCTGATACAGCCTTCTGCAGCAAACCCTGTTACAGAGGTGTTCCTCTGTGTCTCCTTCATGGCCTGACCTGAGGCACAAACCCTGAATGCCTCCAGGGATGGAGCTTCTACAACCTCTGCAGGCACAACCTGTTCCAGCGTTGAACCATCCTTACGGCGAAGAACTTTCTTCTAACACCCGATCCAAATCTCCTCTGCTCCAGCTTAACTCCGTTGTCCTTTGTCCTGCTGCCGCACAGCCCCGTGAACAGGCCATCACTAGCTTTCCTGTAGCCCATTTCAGGCAGTGGAAGGCCACCGTAAGGTCTCCCTACAGCCTTCTGTCCTCCAGGCTGAACAACCCCGACTCTCTCAGCCTGTCCTCGCGGAAGAGGTGCTCCAGCCGTTCGGTCCTTTTCACGCCCTCCTCTGGACCGGCTCCAACAAGCCTACGTCCTTCACGTTGAGGGCTCCACAGCTTTGGGATCACAAAAGGCTCTGGTCCATCAGCTTCCTGCTGCATTTTAACAGACAGGTCGCTCCCAGGAGGTCAAGGAACCGATGCCAGAGCTCTCTCCTGATCTGTTCCATCTGGTGGACATCTCCCTAGCAGAACCAGGAGCTTAGACAGGTGCCTGCCTTCCCTGTAGCAGCAGGGCACCTACCAGGTGAGCCTGGCACACAGAGCATCACGACCAGTGAGCCCCGCGGAGCTCGCCTGTGGCCTCAGAGAGAAACGTTGGACCTCGGTGGAGAGAGGAGGGGGTTGAGCTTTCCTTCTGCCCCATCAGGTTGTAGTTCCTCTGCCCAGTCATTTCTAAGTCCGACACGTCACGTGCAGGGAAACGCGGGCGGAAGACGAGCCGATTCCTTTTCTGGCCCCCGGAACAAAACGCAGAGGTCATTTTTCACACTCGCCCTCCCGAGAGGACAGACGTTCCCGTGCCAGCCTCCTGGAGCCCAGTCACAGAACCCAGCGCAGGGTGCAGCCGCCCCCGGGACGCCTCAGATCGTGACGCCTGCCTGTGGAGCGGTGTGGCTTGCTGGCTGTTGGCCACCGAGTCATGGCTCTGTCCGAACCCACCCCGTCACGTGTGGACTAGCCTGCTGGGGGCACAGCTAGGAACAGACGTGCCTGCTGTCGTCACGCAGTGCCTGTGCCCCCACAGCGCCTCGAGCCCCGTCGGCAGCGCGCAGGTCGCCTTGTCCCAGGGGACCGAAGGCACCGTCGAACGCTGGATAAATACAGCCGACAACCTCAGAACTACGTGAGCACTAAGTGTCTGAAGCAGAGGGCAAATTCATAGCAATTGTCTCTCCTTGAGCATCTTCCCGTGGGAGGGAACTTTGTGAGAGGCTGTGCTCGTTTTCCTGCGACTGCGGCGAACGGTGGGAACCAGAGCGATCTTCACAGAGCCCCCAGCTCCCTCACAGCGTTCGTTAGCATGCAGAGCTGCTCTGCAGGCAGGAGAAAGGCACAGGCAAGGACTCCGAGGAAAGCTGCTGCTTGCCTCTCACAAAGCCCCCCTTGAAGCCTGCAAGGTACCTCTCTGTGTGCAGGAAGACGCTCAACACAGCCTCTCCGCGTGTCCTCTAGCAGCAAGGTCCTGCTCCGGCAGGGGGTTGGACTAGATGATCGTTCGAGGTCCCTTGCAGTCCCTCACTGCTGTGGTCCTGCGTGTCCTTACGCTCTCCTCCATCATCACTGGATGATGCTTTTCATCAGACTGAGAGGCAGTGAACCTGCTTCATGCGCGTGTGAGGACAGACGCGTTCCGTCTCCGGGAAGAAGGCACGCAAAGTGCTTCGTTGTAATGAGGAGACCCCTTTGGTCAGAGGAGCGTGGCTGCAAGCACCGAGGCTTCGCCTAGCAGTGCCATGTACGCAAAACTCTCCTTCAGGGGCAGGTTATTAAAAACAGGAAGGAACTGAAACTGCAGCAGAGAGAAATTGCAATCACAGAGTCATTCAGGTTGGAAAAGACCCCTGGGATCATCAAGTCCAACCATCAACCCTGCCCTGCAACTTCACCCCTAAACCAGATCCCCCAACCCCACATCTAAGCGTCTCTGAAACTCATCCAGGGATGGGGACTCAAGCACCACCCTGGGCAGCCCAGTCCAGGGCCTGACCACCCTCTCCAGGAACAATTTCATCCTGATGTCCAGTCTCAACCTCCCCTGTTGGAGCTTGAAACCCTTCCCTCTGGTTCTGTCGGTAATTACTTGTAAGAAGAGCCCAGCACCAACATCCCCACAACGTCCTTTCAGAGAGCTGTGGAGAGCAATGAGGTCTCCCCTCAGCCTCCTCTTCCTCAAACCAAACAGCCCCCGCTCTGTCCATCTCCCCTCATTTGTTCTCCAGGCTCTTCACCAGCTTTGTTGCCCTCCTCTGTCCTTGCTCCAGCACCTCCCTTGTACTGAGGTGCCCAGTATAAGGCACGAGCACAACACAGCTAAAGCTAAATAGATAGGGACGCAGAGCTACACATCAAGGTGCACGCGTACCCCAAACCGTTCACACACAACCCCGCGCACGGCAACAGCCCTCAACTTCTGGAGAGTCACCGGACACTTCCCAGCAGAGCTGCATCACCTCCACCTGAAAGGTTTTCTTAACTTCAGCAAGCACCTCACAAGAAGTCCACTTATTTTCCCTCTCCCCGAGTAGAGGTTACAAATAGCTCTTCAAGGTATGAAATATCTTCTTAAAAACATGTATGTATTAGTAAATATACGCGTGTGTGTGTGTAAGACCTTCCTGAAGAGCTGTGGCCGCTCTTCCTTGCTGCAACGCAGAGGCAACGCGTCATCACCAAGAACACATTCCCCTGTGTGGTGGCCCTGATGTAGAGTGCCTTATCCATCAGGAGGGAGCCACAAAAATGCTCTCTCTGCATCTCTGTAAATCAGAAGCACCATCACTAAAACCTTACTGGAGGAAAACCACCCCAAGAGTTAAATCCATTGATTTGAAGGCAAAGTACCGGTGAGCGCCGGCATTTTTACGACTACAAGGGACATTCACGGGCGCTGGGAAGGCTCCGTGCTCTCTCCCACCCACAAAACGCAGCCAGTTTCCTTTCTGGGTTCATCCCCCCCCACACTATTTTCACTAAGCTGTCGCTGCTGCTCGCTGTTCATCGTGACAGTGAAGCTGTCTCAGGAGATGCATCCAGGCTGCTGCCTCCCACGAGTTCCCCGAAGACAAAAAGCGAGCCGTGGGCACAGAGTCCTAATGCCTCCCCCCTCCTCACAACAGTTGCACCAAAGCACAAAGGGCCACCTAGTTTGTTCCTAGTTGTGTCCGTGCCGTCTCTCAAGGACCTGGAGGGTAGCTGTGCTGGATTTCAGCGCAGACAGACACAGACCACTCACGTTCTGCCTGTCCAAGTCCCTCAGAACTGCCCGTTCTTGAAGTGTAGCTTGACCTCTTCTTTCTCTTCCCCCTCTCTGCTCTCAGAATGGTCACTGCGCTTCTGCAGATCTGCTTGGTCCAGATTTCCTGATCACACAGCAGCTCAAGTCACCTTCACCATGAAGGTCCTTCTCATAGTGATGTGGAACCTCCTCTGTCCCAGCTGACACCCGCTGCCCCTTGCCCCTAGATGCCCCTGAGCAGAGCCGGGCTCCATCCTCCCGACACCCACCCTTGATCAGCATTCATGAGGCCACCCCTCAGTCATCTGTTGTGCATTTATGGGAAGTACTGGAGACGACTTTAAAGCACTTTCCAACTGACGCGGTAAACTGGGGCCCCCTAAACATTGAAATTGCACAGGTGTGAGCTCTTCATTTCCAGAGGACCACAGCTGAAGCCTCCAGTGGTCCCCAGGAAACATTCCCCAGCTAAGGACTATTTTTTCCCCCTCCTTTTCTACATGCTTTGTTAGTTTCTCAGTCTGCCAGCCACAGGGAACAGCTCATCTTTCTTTTACGCAATTATTGTGGAACAAGCGAACGTTGGAAGCTCTCTGGTAGTTTCCACTGCATCTGACTCGGCCAAAACAACCCTTCCAAGTTTTCATTTCAGCTCCAGAGAGAGATTTCTAGGAACAGCTACGACAGGACAACTGATTCTGTCCTCCTTACTTCATGTTTTTGTTGGCTTTCCTTCACAACGTTAAAAACATCTGGACAAGCATCTCCCAGCCTGCGAGCTGCTGTCCTTCCAAGGAAGGTGCTCCACCAGCAGTCAGGAGGGGAGATGCTGTAGTGCAAGGCAGGCACCCCATTAGCTGCAAAGAGTATCTGCTAAAGCTCCTGCTTACATCAAGCCCACCATGAACAAGCCCCATTTCCTCATCTCGGTGACAGAAGTGACACTGCTGACATTTCTAGCAGCTTTGGGTGTTGCCTTCCCTGGGCACCTCAGTACGAGGGAGATGTGGAGGTGCTGGGGCAGGTGCACAGGAGGGCAACTGAGCTGCTGAGGGGCCTGGAGAATAAATCTCATGAGGAAAGACAGAGAGCTGGGGCTCTCTAGTTTGAAGAAGAGGAGGCTGAGAGAAGACCTCATCACTCTCTCCAACTACCTGAAAGGACACTGCAGAGAGGTTGGTGCTGGTCTCTCCTCACAAGCAGTTAGTGATACAACAAGAAGGAAGGGGTTCAAGCTACAACAGGGGAGGTTTAGACTTGTTATTAGGAAGAATTTTTTCACAGCAGGGGTGATCAGTAAACCCACCTGGATATGTTCCTGTGCAACTTGGACTAGGTGATCCTGCTGTGGCAAGGAGATTGGACTAGATGGTCTTTTGAGGTCCCTTCCAATCCCTAATGTCCTGTGGTTCTATATTAGTCTCTCACCAAGTTGTCTGTTGTCTCTTTCTCTTTTCATCTCATGTTCCACATCCTGCTCCGAGATGATCATAAGTAAAGGACATTCCGAGAGAGCACGGAGAACACAAGCCATTCGTACGGCAGGTGAGCAACCACCACACAGCAGGGCTTCAGAAGGAAAAGAGAGCCCTGCATCCTTCATTGGCTGCTCATCAACGACCAACAGATGCTGTGACATTTCAGCCTCCACGCAGAAGCAGCTCCAGGGTTTGCTCTTCTCATGAAATAGTTGCCTGGAGATGATTCTTCTTCTGCAGTGCTTTAATTTTCTGAGAAAGCGCAGCTAGCTGCAGCATTTTTTATCGTCTGAGTCTGCACGGTCTGTGTGTGGTGTTGTCCCTCAGTCCTGGTGGGTGGTTCAGAGGAGCCCACGTTTTGGAGAAGAGGCAAGAAGACTTGTCCTGCCTTACCCCGAGCCAGTGGCACTCATCGACCTAGTAAACTAACGCAAATTAATCTCAATATTGAAACTGTTCATCTTGTCTTTACTGTAAGGTGACTCGAGAAGATGAAGAACTTTACTCCGTGGTGACTTAGGGAATAGGTCTGCTAAGAACTGGTGCCCCCTTCGAGGGTGGCGGCGTTTTCCAGTTGCCCCTCCACAGCGAGACACGACCTTATCGATTCAGACCTGTAAGACACCTCTGTGACCCTACCACGACCCGGGGGGGGGGGGGACACGAAATCGCTCTGCGACCTCCAAGTCTCACGAGCACCAGAAACTATGGTTCCTAGCAGCAAATATTTCAGGCCAGGCAGAGCAATAACTGCAAAGGACCGATTCGCAACGTCCAGAACGAAGGAAGGGCTGTGGGTGAAGATGGAGGCGCAGGAGCTCTTGGGTGCCAGTGAGCTGCAGAGCAAAGCTGTCAGCTTGCAGCGCTGAATGGTGATCAACCCGCGCCCGCCAGTCCCTTCCAGTTCCTCTCCCACCCCCCTGCTCTGCACGCTGCAGGTTTCTCTCGCTCTTAACTTGCGGCACACATTACCGAGGAGTAAACAATAACCTCCAAGCCTGCACCTTTTGCCTTTTAGTTGGAATCTTCAGCTGGAATCAGGAAACGCCAACAGAAGAGGCCACGTGAAGAGCAGCAGAGGGAGCTGGGCTTGGGACAGCTGGGTTAGTGCTTGGAGTCAATGAACTTGGAGGCATCTCCAACCTAAATAATTCCATGATTCTAAGCAACAGGAATGGGGGCAACGTGGGTGACTGGATGGGAGAGATTGCTCAAGGCTAGGAGAGGGAGGGAAGGAGCTGAAAGACACCAAGAACAAGCTGCTCCTGCCTGCAGAGAGTGAACATCAGTTGCTGAGCACAAACCTACAAGGACCCTCATCTAGCTTAGCACCACAGCCACAGAACTACTTGTTTTAACATGATAAGGAAGGGAGGAGAGATAAGCAGCTACACACTCCGCAGTTATGGTTCAGGGATAGTCTCCTTTGGAAGGAAATGCTCAGGAAATGGCACAACCAGCTTCATTCAGCCCGAGTCACGGGGAAGTCATAACTCTACCCCAGCTGGAACCAAGAGCAGCTAGACTCTGAAAGCCCTGCTACAGCCAGGAATTCAAACTGAAGAGCAAGAATCTCTGAAGGAATCCAGGAGACTGTTCACATCGAGCAAAAGGCAGGGTGTCAGCTAGAGGTGAAAGAGGAACGTAAGAAAACCCTGGTGTTTGGGTTCCCTCTAAACCTGTGCCACACCAGTGCTCTCTGGAGTACTGGAACCCAGTATCCATCAGATGGCTCTCCACCGAGGGGACTTGACTTCACGTAGGAATAAAACCCACTTTCAAACACAGAATCATAGAATAATTAATGTTGGGAAAGACCCCTGGGATCATCAAGTCCAACCATCAACCCCACTCCACAAGTTCACCCCTAAGCCAGATCCTCCAATGCTACCCCTACGTGATTTTCAAACACGTGCAGGGATGGGGACTCCACCACCGCCGCCCTGGGCAGCCCGTTCCAGTCCCTGACCACTCTCCCCATGAAGCATGTCTGTGCTCACAGAGTATAATGACAAGTTCCTTCCAATTGCAGCAAGATGAGCAAGTACAGCTCTGCACGAGGCAGCAGAACTGAAAAACTCAGCAAAGACCCTTCCTTGCGTCTGGACTCCTCAGCTGATCCGTTCCATACGCTGTTTTGTTTGGTATCAATTTAAGTTACAGTGGAAAATACATTAAATGAATTATGACTCTGTGACAACAAATTAGCTAGACTAGTCTGCACCAAGGTCTCTCTAAACTTTAATTGGTCGAACAATGACGCGCCTGCTGCCCGTGTTTGCGTTTCGAGAAAACATCCTGGAGGAAGGATGCTTTGTGTTCAGTGTGGACAGGGTCTCCCCAGCACCAGAGGGGCTGCCCCTGGGAAGGCAGGGGACAAAAGCACACTCCTCTTGTGGGCACACTGATCTGCCAGAAGCAGGAGGTGTCTGGCATCACCGCAGAACAGCCAGTGACTACGTGGGCTGGGGTCTCATTCCCTTCTACGCAGCTTTCAAAGAAGCATCTCCTCCTACTAATGCACGAGAGAACTTCAACCAAATAAGCCTTGGGGAAGTTTCAGCTGCTTAGTTTTATCCATGGCCTAAGAAAAGCCTGGTCTCAACAAGCACAGCCTAGGCCTTCAATGCTTGCAGTGACCTAGAAGCCAAGGGCATCAGTTCAATATTGAATGAGATCTCGTACTGCCAAGGAGATCTCAGGTGGAAGGCATCGCTGCAAGCCATCAAATCCAGCCCTCTACGAAACCAGACCGTTGCCAACATTAGACAAACTATCTTCAAATCTCCATTGAGGATCCAAAGCAAAAGACTTGAAAGGTTTCCAAAAGCTGCACACAAAGTACAAGGTGGGACCTTACCTGTTGGAAGAACATCTGGCACTCTCTGTCCTTCGCAGCTGGCAGCCAGCGCTTACGTTTCACGTGGCCTCACGAAAGAGGCAGCAGCTCCCTTCTTGTTCGCTGCAAAGTAGCACAAACCATTCCTGTGTAAGTCTTTTGATTACAGCCCGGCGTTTCGGAGGCGTCAAAGCTCCTTTCTGCGTTAATCCTCTGAAGCAGCAAAGAGGACCTGGTGCTGTTTAATTAATCACACCCCAAACCAACCATTTTCCTACCACCATTTTAAGAGTCTCACACGTTTTTCAGGTCTTCAAGGGTGTGATTCATCTGAGAGAAATAGTTCTGCAGCACTGACTCAGAAGTACGGGGCTTGGCAGCCAGCTGTTTCATCCTCCTCCTCCTCACACCCAACTTCAAAAGCTCAGGAAGCACCTTTGCTCACCAGGCAGCTGCTCTGGGATGACCAGACCCAAAAGCACCCGTATCGCCCCATCATACGTGAAAGCCTAAGCGCGTAGGATCTTTTGTGCTTTGTTTGCTTTTGCTCCATTTTCATCACAGAATCATTCAGGTTGGAAAAGAACCCCGGGATCATCCAGTCCAACCATCAACTCTACTCTACAACCTCACCCCTAAACCAGGTCCCCCACGCTGTCCAAATACCTCTTAAACACTATCAGGCTCGGGGCCGTGACCACCGCTCTGAGAAGTCTGTTCCAGTACTTGATCGCCCTCTCGGTACCCAAGTGCTTCCTGATGTCCAGTCTGAGTCTCCCTGGGCACAGCGTTGAGCTGTTCCCACACGTCCTACCACTGGAGCCCAGAGCAGAGGTCAGCATTTGGTCTCCTCGGGAACAAGGTAATCCCTCAGCCTCCTTTTCTCCACACTAGACAAACCCAAAGTGCTCAGCCACTCCTCAGAGGACACCCCTGTCACCAGCTTTGTTGTCCTTGTCTGGATGCTTTCAGGGACCTTTCACAGAATCACTCTGGTTGGAAAACACCCCTGTGATTGCTGAGTCCAACCATCTGCCCCACCGTACAAGTTCACCCCTAAACCACATCCCTCAACACCTCATCCAAATGATCTTCAAACACGTCCAGGGATGGCCACCCAACCACCCCCTGAGAAGCCCTTGCATCCTTCTCAACCGTGGGGATCCAGAACTCGGTACTCGAGGAGAGGCCGCATCCGTACCGAGCACCTCCTTTGGCTGGCTGATCCCATTGCCCCAGGGACAGTCAGCGCTGGGTCCAGACAGGAAGGTACCAAAGATAGTTCTGGCCCAGAGCAGCCTCAAGACAAAGGCAGTGGCTCAACTCCCCAAGCCCTGACAGCACAAACGTGCTGCAGCAGGAGCTTGCCCAGGTGCTAGTGCACAGACCCCTGAAAGGAGGAGACAGGGTAGTTCTGTTTGGGTTACATGGCTGGGGGCTGCTGTGAGGGCTGGGAGCTCAGTTTAAGTTGTAATTGACTCAACCCTGAATTAAATAAAAGAATGAACCCGCATTGGCTGAGCTAGATCAGCTTAGAAACGAGATCCCTTGTTAATCAGAGGGAGCTTGTACTGGGAGAGGCCAGGCACTGCTCCAAAAGCAGCATCAGATCAAACCTCCTACTCAAAACCCCCCTCATTAAAAAGCAACTCTCATTGAAAGAGATTCCAGTTGTCACCACCAGCCATCGTTAGACAGAGTGACAGCGACGGGTCGGTTTTAGGGCTGTTACGGGGAAATAAATATTTATTTAGCTGCCTGAAGGAATGAATCCCTGCTGTTTGCTTCCTGTGTGAGCACACACGAGGCAAGGCTGCCTTTGCACTCGAGTTGTAGGAGACCAGCCCGCGTGGAGGCTCCAGTGGTTTTGGAAGGCAGCAACAAATTCGTGCCCGGTGCTCTCGGTGCCAAGCATCAGGCATCAACAGAACGCTACTGGCCTCGTTCAGCTGCAGCAGGAAGGAGCCACGCGAAGGGGAAAGGATGGGGGGAGAAGAAAGGTGAGAAAGCAGAGGCTGCGAGCGACACGGAAGGTCGTGGGACGCTGGCATGATGCTGGCATGGGATCTACCCATGGAAATGGCTTTCACAGAGCATCAGCTTGAGAATCAGACTAAAAAATAAAGAGGGGATAAAGAATGAAGGGGATTAAGCTGTAAAAGCACAAGAGAAAGGATCAGTAACCATCCTGGAGGCATTTTCTGTGAAGCTGGCACGGCTAGCGCAAAGATGCTACTCGGCGAACGCGCTGGCACCCCTCCCGCTTACAAGTCACGCAGCCACAGCGCAATTAGCACGTTCAGGAGAGCAATAATTAAACACCACCAGGCGGGCAGTGCGTAGACCGGCTGAAGCAGGTGTCAGAAACAGAGGGGCAAGAAACAGATCCGCTAGCCCAGTCCTTGCCTGGGAGCCTCTGTGCCGTCGGCACACTCGAGCGAGGTGCAGCCGCGCCGCCACACACGCGCTCCTGGCGATAACCCCACACCAGCCCGACAGCACGCACCTCGTTTTTGCTTTTTCAGTTCCCCCAGGTAGACGTCATTGCTGCGTGCTGAAAATCAGAAGCAATTCTTTAAAAAGTAGCTGGAGCGCTCAGTTCTGCACCTCTTCCTTCCCCAGAAGCACTTTATTGCAGAGCAAAGTGACAGATGCAATTAGATAACGCCGAGCAGATTCGAGTTGGAAGAGGTTACGCTGCGTTACACATTCACGAGCGAACAATAGCAAGGGGGGGGGGAGAGAAGTGATGGATATCTTTGCTTTGTACTTATTTTTAAAGTTGGGCTAAGAAATGAGTCTTTTCTAGATAGGCAAATCTTACGGGGCTCGCCGGATTCAGCTCTGCTACCGCCGCTCGGCCACACGAGGAAGGGTTTCTGACTCGGTTTGGCTTCAAAAGGCACTCTGGTATTAAGGGGGGAAATCAGGACTTACCAGGAGATGACAACGTGATGCTCTGGGCTCAGGCTGACTCACTGAGCTTGTTTTCCACTGAAGCCAAGCAGTGTTTACAAACCTACCCACCTTTCTTTGCTGTTCACTGCTGGCTCATGGCCATCCTGCTGCTCACCAGGACCCCCAGGTCCCTCTGTCCTACACTGCTCTCCAACAGTTACACCGAGCTGCTCTGGAGGCCTCCATCTTCTAATGGAAGGGCAAGAGGCTCATGAAATAGGGACGGAGTCTGCTCTTATTCCTGGCACGTGTTTCTCCTAACTCTTGTGCTTAGAACTTTGTTCTCTACATCTGGGCTACTCTAGTGCTTTGTACTTAACAGTAAAAGGACACAGCTTCACGGAGCGTGTCGTTGGTGTGGGTTGCCCATGTTAGCCCACCTGTTAAGATCACACGCTTCATCTGAGGGAATGAAACACCCTTTAACTTCTTTCCACTGACTACAAAAGAGCTTCAGGATAACCCTTTCAGATCTCGACAGACGTCGTTTTGCGATGCCCAAGCAAGATGCACCGAGTCTGGCTCTGTGGAAAGAGCACGGAGAAAGCACGTCGTGTCTTTCCTCCTCGTTTGGTACCCACACAGGAGCCAGGCACAGCTACACTCCTCCTTCACAAATTGTTTCAGCCAGAAGTGCAGCTCCATCCGGCGTTATCCTGCCTGTAGCCTGAAAGGTTGTATAAAGACTTCTGCCCATCCTCTTGAACGGAGAGCGTGGGCTCCCTTGGAGATCAGCTTTTGCAGGCTAGCAGACACCCAGGGTGATTCAGCAGACAAAGCAGCACTCTTCCTTCACCAGCCCTAAGAAAACTATTGCATTTCCCTTCCAAAGCACCCACTGTGCTGGGATGGTGCTGGCACGCCAAGAGCAGGATCTTTGCTTTGATGGACACGCTTGAGAGCAGACCAGGGAACTGGCTCCCCTGGAGAAGGTCTAGATCTCATTCTCTCGTGGTTTCCAAGGCATGGATTACAGCAAGGCAGCAGAATCACAGAACATTGGGGATTGGAAGGGACCTTGAAAGATCAGGTAGTCCAATCCCCCCACCACAGCAGGAGCACCCAGACCAAGCAGCACAGGAACATCTCCAGGTGGGTTTTAAACATCTCCAGAGAAGGAGACTCCACAACCTCCCTGGGCAGCCCCTTGCAGTGCTCTGTCACCTCTGGAGTGGCTGGATATTGCTCTCAGATTAGTAAACATGAGTTATAAACAGCCCCTAGCAGGCAGAGCGCGTTAGAAGAAAGACTGAGTTACACAGACCTTCCAGACCCTGCAAGGAACGCTGTGGCTACGCTCAATATTGAATTCCCTTCAGTGTGGGAGCTGAATGCTTTGACAGGTCTGAAGAAAAACTATCTGCTAGAGTTGCAGTGGATTTTATCCCTTATTTAATAGAATTTTACTTTAAAATGACAACCTGAAAGTATTTCCAATCCACAGATATTAAATAAACACTTTATGAGCTGCACTCCGCTCAGAATCTGTGAGAGACGCGCTCAGCCTTCAAGTAAGCTCCAGTTGTGTGTCAGTCCATCCGGCAAACCTGCGACGAGCCTCCTTCTCCTTTTAAATAGTCAGTGTCCCCCTCTGCAAAAAGCCTGCTGCATCACTTGGCTGTTGCTCCATTTGGTCCTCTGATTATTGTCACAGGAAATTAAAATCTATTCAGAACAATGCAGCCTCTATTTTGATCAGTTTTGATCTCTTTCAGCAGGTGATCCTCGATGATGTGATCACCGGGTGCAGAAGACTTCATTTAACAACAAGAAGCAACAGGTCTAGAAGACAGAGCCGGGAGGATGATCCTGGAAACCCGGCGTGCTGATAGGAGATGACTACGACCCCAAGCCGATGACTATTGATATTGCAAGAACGCTTTGCAAGCTGTGACCCTTGTAGTCACACGGATGAAGTGATAGGAACCAACCTGGTACAAGCAAGAGAGCCTGTGGAACAAACAAGTCAAGGATGCCCCCGTGCTAATTACCATCAGTGGGGAGGAAGGTCGCCTGGTTGGGTTCAGAATTTCAGCTGAAGGCTCTGCATGCAGTTAAGTGTGATGTTTGTTTACTGATCTACCACAGAGGATCAAGCTAAAAGGGTTCACACAGAACCACTCTGCTTGGAAAGGACCCCTGGGATCACAGAGTCCAACCATCTACCCTGCCTTACACATTCACCCCTAAACCACGTCCCTCAACACGTTTTGAACGTCTCCAGAGAAGGAGGCTCCCCTTTATGAGTTCAACCAACCAGCCAGAGAGCTAAGACCAAAAGTAGGCCAACTGGTTTTTGTTCTTAAGGCACAGCTGTTCTTTTTTCAGCCTTGATCCAGCGTGGATGCTCCGTTTAAAGGTGACCCACAAGGCAAAGTGAAAAGCAGGCACTGGCCATCTCCTGGCTGTGGGGTGCACGAAGACTCAGGATAACGTTTCCAGCTCCAACACTTCAGTGCATTTCCTTTTGGGGGGATAACTCCTGGCATAACACTGCACAGACCACAGACTTCACCCTGTGTTGGCTCCGGGCTGACTACCCCAGTTGAAGTGAGAACGTGAAGAGTTCCTCTTCTAGATGTCCAGAGCATCACACGCTGGGATTTTTTCCCCAGTGAACTTAGCACAAAAGGAAATCTCACCAAGGAAAAGGAATTCAAAGGTCTTCAAAAAGTACCTGTGAGGAAAGCCTCTCCCTGGGAGACCTCTGACTACGTGTGAAAGGTGTGTGAGGGCAAAGGGACCAAGCCTAGGGGGTCTCTCCTCCTCTGGAGATGTTTAAAACCCACCTGGAGATGCTCCTGTGTGACTTGGTCTGGGTGATCCTGCTGTGGCCGTGGGATTGGACTGGATGACCTTCCAAGCTCCCTTCCAATCCCTAGTGTTCCTCTGTGATGTGTTCAAACATTCCACAGTGGGAAAAAAAGCTGAATTTAAACTGAAGGCAACCACAGGCTTCTTTTCCTTTCAGCCTGTCATCATCTCCTAAATCACAAGCTCGTTAGTCAAAGGGCCTAATTGCAAGGACATCAGGCTCCACGGGGGTTTCACTGGCTCTTTGCAATTCATCTCATGAATGGTCCAGACCTTAGTTTGGATCAGAGAGGGACTTTTGGGAATGAACCTTAAGGTGAAGGGGGACATACGTTGCTTTCCCGCCGACTTAGATTCCAACCTGTCGCAGTGCACGAGAAGAACTTTCCAGAACAAACCACAACAGTTGTCCACAGGGAACACATGCGTGTGACTAACCCAACTGGCCACTGGGTGTGACCATTGCACTACACAAAGACACCCGAACACTTCTCTAAAGACAGGCCTGGAAGTGTTTGAGCTAGAAAAACACCTCAACCTCCTGAGGTACCAGGAGATGACAGCAGCATCAACTAACTTTCTGCAGAGTTTGCACACGATTGCTGCACGATGCGGAACCCATCTCAAAAGCCACACACGGAGCATTTGAAGTCATAATGTAAAATAATTCATTGACATTCACGTTAATGACATTCTCAGAGTCCCTCTTCCTTCTCCTGAGGAAAGCTAGTGAGACCCTTGAAGCTGCAGGTGTTTGGCACGCTGTCCTCCAAAGCCACGTGAGTGGAATGAGCACGTTCACAGGCAGAACAGCTGAACTAGCCAAACTCTCAGAATCACCACACACTGTGGCCTGGAAAAGATCTCCAAAGATCATCTAGAGCAATCCCCCTGACACAGAAGGACCACCTAGACCAAGCCACAGAGGAACATCTCCAGATAGGTTTTGCATGTCTCCAGAGGAGGAGACTCCACAACCCCCCTGGGCAGCCCTTCCAGTGCTCTGTCACCCTCACTGGAAGGAAGTTCCTTCTGATAACTGATGTGGAACCTCCTCTGCTCCAGCTCACACTCACTGCCCCGTGTTCTATCACTAGATGATGCTGAGCAGAGCCTGGCTCCATCCTCCTGACACCCACCCTTCACATATTTATCACGAGGTGGCCCCTCGGTCTCCTTTTCTCCAAGAGACCCAGCTCCCTCAGCCTTTCCTCCTAACAGCCCACCTCAAGATGCTTCACCGGTTCACGTGGTAGTTTATAGCATTTCTGCCACAGAAAGCTCCCCCAAGTCCTCTCTCACCTCAGACTTGTTTGCATCCCCAGTGCAGACACAGACACACGCGCACCACTGCGCAAGATGTGTTTTCCTGACCGCGCTCGGGCTCGGCAGTGAAGTGTTTGCGCGTTCCCTCGAGTGAGGCTCAAATTTGGTGGCACCAGACCCTGATCAAAGACTCAACGGCAGAACAACACTACCTTGATCCTTGCAGAGCGTGCCAGCCCCGAGATGGCTCCAGCTCACGTTGGTTACAGCTGCCTTGACAGGCAACAACCCAACCGAGAACCCGGAGTGCGGTTGTGCTTTGTCTCTCTCACCCCTGGGCTACCCCCCAGCGCCCCGGTCGGCCGGTCCTCACCGAGGACGGGTCGGTTCTACCAAAGCGCGCGTTGTCCCCACGCAGGAGGCGTCTGGAGCTGTGCTGGTGGAAAGCTGCGCTGCAGGCAAAGGGATGCTTCAGTGAGAAACAAGGCATGACCCTGCACTACTGGATCCAGGGGATGCTGCTGCGGCTGCTGCGGCAGGGGGATTGGGCTGGGCGATCTTGGAGGTCCTTTCCCACTCCTAATGTTCTGCGATTCCGTGAACCAACCAAGTGAGTCAAATATTTCCCAGCAGCTAACAGCTGTTGCTGGAAATGGCACACAATTCCCAGAATTGTGGGGTTTTCACACTAAAGGAGATGTCTGGCATCCTCCTGAACTTCTGATGAGCTGTCAACACCTCCACACAGGGCATTCAGCTGGAAAGCCCTCTTCACACGGCCAGGGCAGCATCTGTGCAGGGGGCATCTCCACTGTGGCACGCAGCTGGCACCAGCACTGCCCACCAGAATGTCACCAAGTGCAGTAAAAAGGGTGCAGAAGGCTTTCATCCCTACCCAGAGGCTAGTTCAGCAGCTGACAAGGAAATCACACGTATAAACCCCACTAAGGGGTTTTTGCACCGGTCGTGTATCACTGCTTATTTAGCAGTTTGTAAGAGAACTCCTCCAACAGGCTGGGCTGTCGCTGAAAATAAAAGGTTGGGTCTCATCTCCAGCCCTCAGGAGGTGCTCAGCATTTTGATTTCTCTTACCTCTGTGTTTCAATCACTTCAGCTCACTCAGAGGCCACCGAGGTCAGGGGCTTGGGAAAAGGAGGCAAAAAGTTGTTCTCGGTGTGTTTGCTCTCATCAGAGTTTCCATGGCACAACGTACAGCAGACACGGGGTGGGACTGATGTTCTAGGAACGGGCTAGAGACGCAGCGATACAGCAGATGTGACACACAAAATCAGGCTGCGTAAACAGGTGCCTTCTGCCGTAGACCTGGATCCTCTGAGGTCCCTTCCAATCCCTAATGTTCTGCGATTCCACGATTTCAAAGGGCTTGTAGGGGTTTTTTTGGTTTGCTTGTTTTGGTGACGTTGCCTTAACCTGTACCTTGTGCATCTAGCCTTCCTCTGTTACTGTTCTCAGATGGGATGCACAGGAGATGGATGCCCTAGCCTACCTGAGAAGACACTACTGATACACACAAGGCTTTCAGGTCTTTCTGCATCCTCTAGTGTTTTGTCTGCATTTCCAGCCATCACGTCACTCCTGGCAGATGTTCTGCTAGTCTCAAACAAACCCCAACCCAACAGCCTTGAGGCTTGTGATGGTTGAAAAGTGTTCGTCGTCCTGGCTAAACTCCACGTAACGATTTGTGCTTGCAATCTCTTGGATTTTAGGGAAATTCAGGGACTTCATGAAAAGAACAAGCAAACGATGGCCTCAAGCTGGGCAGGCTCTTAACTGCCAGACTCCGAACAGCCCAGGCTTTATCTCCAGCACGCACACCGGACCACGCGGCCCTCCGGTCATTTACAGCCCCGCCGCCTTTCGCGTTCAGGTGCCATTGCACTGAACTCTAAATGAAAACAGGGTTTGATGCGCAGTCACAACAATCGTCACTCGCGCAGCGTTTTTCAAGCCGGGGTAGCAGATCGCAGGATGAACTCAAGACTGTTTGTACAGGGACCGCCCGCCGGTACGTAAGCCCCGCAGAACGAAAGGCGACGGCCTTCGCACAACAGCTGGACAAATATTATCCAACGTATACATTAATTAATTTTTTACCTTTTTCCCCCCCAAATAATTTATTAGAGTAATTTTTCTTTTTGTAGCAGTCAACCAGCTGCATCACTTTGCAAATCCTGCTCGTGGAATAAATCACTCGACGGGTAATGATGATTTTCACAGAAACATTTGCTTGGCAAATATTTTTCCTAATAATTGAGGAGCTCTGCTTTCAGAATCAGGCAGTAACACTGCCCAGTCATCCGACAGCAGCATAAAGACACCTTTAAGTGAAATTACAGGAACGATTTTACGCAGCAGGAAGTAATTAGCCAAGTGGAAATACGGCCATAATGGTGGGATTGACGCTTTTTAACTCACGAGAAGATGTCCACATCCTTTAACTGTTAGATGTTCCCTAGGATCCTGCGTTATGTCTCATCAAAAGACTCTTCCACCAGGTCTGTCTCTACTGCTGAAGAAACACTCTTTTGGAAGGGCTGGGCTCGCACCAGACGTCAGCTGAACCAGTCCCATTAGCAGCACTGGGAGAACTAAAAACCCTTCTGGTGCTGTGTTAGGGGGAAATGGAAACTCACTCCTCCTAATTCTGGGGAAACACTCATCAGTGGCCGTGACAAGAGGAGCAGATTAAACTACCTGTCCCTGCTCAGTAGCTCTGCACTACACAGATCCCAGATGTCTCTCACAGCTGCTACTCTTTGGCCCCCATTGTCCCATCACTCTCTTAATCACAGAGCATTAGGGATTGGAAGGGACCTCAAAAGATCATCCAGTCCAATCCCCCTGCCAGAGCAGGGCCACCTAGACCAAGTGGCACAGGAACACGTCCAGGTGGGTCTTAAACGTCTCCAGAGAAGGAGACTCCACAACCCCCCCGGGCAGCCTGTTCCCCCTCTACACTTCTTTTAAACAATGTGGTGCAATACTCTATTAACGCATCCACTTGCATAAATTTACGCAGAGATACAAGACAGTAACGGTGCTTGACGCTAATCCTGAGGAAACCAGCATGGAAAATAACTTGCCTTTCAGAGGCTAGCACGAGCCCTCAGCAGCGGTAGCAAAATACTACTCTACGTCTGTGATAAAAGATTCCCAGCTCTTTGTCTGACATTATCCTCATTGACTTGCTAAGTATCGCATAGCGGCGTGCCACCAACATCAATATGAAGGAGTTGTTAAATATCCTACATTATTTATAGTATGAAAACAGGAATAGCTCCTCAGCCTTGAATCCATTAAGCTCTCCACAGAGTCTCCTCAGAGTGTTTCCATCACCCTTCAGAAGCGCTCTCTCTTCGGTTTGGAGGCTGAAACTGCATCCTCTAGATGACCACCCTCCCACCTCCGATGTGCCAGCCAGCTGTCACCACACAGAGTCACAGGTGGGTCTTAAACATCTCCTCTACGACATTGCCTCTGGAGACACCTGCCTGGATCCCAGTACAACCATTGGACCACCAGCTCGTGTTTTTCAGCCACTTTCATACTTCTCTCCAGAAGAGGCAACGGACAGTTGGCCTGCACGAAGGGCATGCAGGTGACTTTCAAGACCGCGGTGATTTTTGACAAATGAAGGCAGTTTACCAAGTGAAGGGATTAGGCAAACAGCCACACAAACTTCTAGCCTTCCTAAAGCCACAAGGGGAAGGCACCTTTTATTCTACCACGACAGCCCCGTCACACCAACCACTCGTAGTGTTCTCTCAGCAATACATGTCACTATCCAGATGAACTCACAAGTCACTGTCTCTTCTAATGAAGATTTCTGACGTGCCCAACTTAGCTGCTGGCTTCAAAAAATCTAAAGACCAAATGCCATTGATTTCAAATTGAGAAGAATTTACAGCAGCCCCTCCACAAGTTGTCCTGCCCTCCCCATAAAAGCCCTCTCCTGCCTTTACCATCGACCCCCTACACCCCTCTGCAGCGCAGCAGATGCGGAACTTGTTCAGTGGCCATGATGCAGTTGGATGCCTGGACTCCTAACAAAAGTGTTCAAGACAGTAAGCAAAAAGAACACAAATAGGTCAAAGCTGGGTCTCTTGAGCTTGGAGGAGAGGAGACTGAGGGGTGACCTCATTCATGTTGATCAACATGTGAAGGGTGGGTGTCAGGAGGATGGAGCCAGGCTCTGGTTAATATCATCTAGTGACAGGACAAGGGGCAGTGGGTGTGAGCTGGAGCAGAGGAGGTTCCACATCAATATGAGAAGGAACTTCTTCACAGTGAGGGTGACAGAGCACTGGAAGGGGCTGCCCAGGGGGTTGTGGAGTCTCCTATGGAGAAGTTTAAAACCCACCTGGCCATGTTCCTGTGTGACTTGATCTAGGGGATCCTACTGTGGCAGGGGGGTTGGACTGGATGATCTTTTGAGGTCCCTTCCAATCCCTAATGCTCTGTAATAAAGCTGAAACATCAAAAGCTCATCTGGTTTCCAGACTGAAGTTACCTGCCCCGCGCTCTGATTTTCCTCCATCATGTATTTCAGGAGACGATGGGGAACACCCCTAACAGCCACAATAACAAAAGCTTGGGAATGTAAAATTCATTTCTCAGAGCCCTGAACACTTTGGTTGGCTCAGTTGGGAGGGCATGGGACTCTGAGTCCCTGGGGTCACGGGTTCAAGCCCCATGTAGGACATCTGGAGACAGAACTGTAGGCTGACCCTGTTCCAGCACTGGGGGCTGGACTTAGATGAACTTTCAAGGTCCCTTCCAACCTCTAACATTCTGTGGTTTTCCCTTCCCGCTTAAATTGTGAGAAAAAACAAATCACAGACTCCCAGAACATCAGGGACTGGGGGGGACCTCAGAGGACAATCTAAGTGAAGGGTGTTGTGCCTTTGGGTGTGGGGTTTTTCTATCCACTGGAAAGCCTCCTTTCCTGCTGACCCCACCTGCCAGCGAGGTGTGCCATCGACACCCCGGCGCGCCTGCGACAGACAGAGGTTTTGGCAGCGCACGGGTACGTGTGAGCGCCTGCAGAACACCGGGGTTTTCTAGGCTGCCTGCCAACCCAGTGCTTGGGAGAATGGATGGATGTGTAGACTGCGCGGCTGCAGCCTTCAAAGGGTGAGCTTTGAATCACCTGAGCTGTTTTGAGCCACATTAAATTACAAAATATGTAAAATAAGAGCCGGCGCTTGCTTGAACTAGCGGCTCTGCCACGTCTACCCTCGCGACTTCATCTGCGCTGACGTTTGCTTCTTTGTGCTCTTCCACTTAACAACTCTTCCAGGAGCTGCTTTGCTTTCTTCTCCCAGGCTTCATTTCCAGCTCCATTGTTTTGCATTTTGATGGGCTGCGTGGAAGGCGCCAGCATCCCTTTGGCAACTGGATCTGCCCCAAGCGTTCCTCACTGTAGGTCTTCACGATGCTGGTTTTTCACGGCTGTTTCATCTTTCTTCTTTTGAACCCAGATCTATTTGCTGCTTCCTAAGGGTGTCACCTCAGCCTCCTCCTCCTCTTTTCTAATTTTATCCCTCTGTTTCCCCCATTTATATTATCACCGCCCTTCTCTAACACCGGCCTCGTGGAGAGGCAATTCAGTTCTTCCTCCAGAAAGCGGAACTAAAACTGGAAATAAATTGGTGTGAATATTCTCTCTTTAATAGGAGCTGAGCCCACGTCACTGTTTTGAGATGTTATTGAGCCCAGAGCAGTGTGAAGCCAGAACAGCTCCCGTTGCCGCAGACTCCAAAGTGAAGCCGAGCCACAAGATGCGCCGGTGCAATTGCCTGCCCACGCCCACGCTCGGCGCTTGCCTACCATCACTCGCCGCCGCCGTTATTGTTTGCCATTCTGCCACCCCTCACTTTTGTCGCTTTCCTCTCGCGTCATCCCCAGCCACTGCTCTCCCTGAAGTGCAGCTCTTCCTTCTCTTCCACATTTCACCCCCCCCAGACCGTGACTCTCACACGCAAGGACATCTCCGTGTCTAATGCTGCTCTGCCAACAGCCTCTTCTACTTCAGTCCTTGCTGAGAGGACTTTGGGGGATTGGACTAGATGATCTTTCAAGGTCCCCTCCAATCACTAATGTCCTGTGATTCCTCCATTTCTAGCAGTTCCTCCTTTGAACAGGACCGTCAATGAGTTATTTTTACCTCTTCTCTCTGTTGCTGCTCTTCCTGTTGCCCACATCAGTCTTCCTTCTCCCAGGACTCCCCAAGCTCTGCTCTCCTTGGCCATGCCTCCTTCAGATCACCCACCAGTCCCTAAGACATGCGCAGTGCCACCCACGTCTTCCACAACTGCCAATCCTTTTGCGGCGAGTGAGGAGAACGGTCACCTGTGACAGCATCTCGGAGCTCTTGGCGAGGACATCAACCCTGGCTGGGTCGCATTTAGCCACAAGGCAATCATTTTCACTGCTTTCACTTCTCATTAAGACAAAAGAGCTGGGGGAACTAGGTGTGCCAGGAGAAACACTGGGCTGCTCAGGTGGCACCTTCTGTCTGCCAACGCAGGAGCCCCCCATGGTTTTTTACCAATAAATCCTAGGATGCCTTGTCTTCTCCGATCTTGTAGAATTTCCTAAAATGGATCATCGTCTTTTTCTCCAGCCCTCAAACACAGCACTTTCCTTACCCACTTCTATCCAGCCTGATGCTTTGGAAGTCATCTATCAATTTTAGATTATCCGCAGGTTCTTGCGGATAATCGCCTGGTCCCACCATCTCTTCCTGCTTTGCACCAAGAGCAAACCCCTGAAGAGTCTCCCACCCCTAAAATCTACCGTTAGGCAGCTTGAGAGCTTCTTGGGAAGAATTTCCAGACACGTTTACCCCCGCTGCCTTTCCACTCTCAGGGATGCGTAGGAGCCATCTCCGTAAATATCTACGAGCCGACTCATCATCTCACTCTGACACTTTCTTTAAAGCCCTCCTTTTCTGGGATGCCTACAAAAGCCTCGACAACACTCAGACTCGTGGCATGCTGAGGTCACTGCCTGTGATGCTGACTAATATTTTCTGTGTCTCCTGGTGTTCCTCCATCTGCCCGTCTCCATCTGTTGTTTCCTTGCTTATCCTTGGAAGCTGCTCAGAGGAGGGGCTGGCTCGCTGCTGCCTGCTCGTGCAGCTGCGGCAGCCCAGCGCCCCTGCCAAGGCTTGTGCTCGTAGGTGCTCTTCTCCACGGAGCGCACGCACCGAGGGGTTCGCTCAGGCTTGGGCAAGCTTCCACCACCTCTGGCACCTTGTGTTCGGCCATCGCCCGTCAGCACCGGTGCAAGCGACTTCACTCAGTCAACATCAGAGCACAATGAACAACTTGGCAGAGCAAGATCCCCTCTGTGGGACAGCTTCCCCGCAGCACGCGGCTGTCCCCAGGCCACCTTTGCTAGCCCATCCATTCCTCTTTCTCTCAGAAAATCACACTGAGAAGGCAGCACCCCTTGCCTGCTGCGCTAACCTGAGCCTTTTTATTTGCTGCAGTGTGAGACGGGCCCAGCAAGGAAAGGTGGTTCAGCACGAAGCCTGCCCAGCGTGCTGACGTGAAAACCATGAACAGATCAGAACTAGACGCACAGGACAGGTCACGACAGCGCAGCAGCTGGCACAGAGCAGGCTGCTAGACCTGGAATTCTCCCCAGGTCTCTGTCTGAATAGTTAAAGACACGAGCTAGAATCCCAGCAATAAATGCAAAATTTGACTACCTCGTCCCGGAGCCGGCCGTGGCGGGGGGATGACTGCGTGGATGCAAGCGGGACGTGCACCAGGATGCAGCGCTAACGGTGAAAGAGGGCAGGAGCACACAGCCAGCGCCCTTTCTTATCAGCCTGTGCCATCCTGTGGCAGTTCTGACGTCCTAAACTGAGTTACCAGGAGTCTAAACATGAGCACGTTGGATTAGACCCCCAGCTTCAAAAGGCAGGACTAGCAGTTAGTGTTTTGGACAACTGAACTCCAGAAACCCCAGACTCCTGAAGCTATGAGGCAGAGCTTCGCCAAGTTGAACGAAATCACATTCCAGTCTGTATGAAAACAATGAATCACAGAATCATTGAGGTTGGAAAAGACCCCTGGGATCATCGAGCCCAACCATCAACCCTACTCTACAAGGTCACCCCTAAACCAGATCCTCCATCACTACAGCTAGAGAGCTTACTGTGGGATAAACGAGTCAGTACTCTGACCATCATTTAGCAGTGCTCAGTGGCTTTCACACACAGAGCTTCATACCTCGTTCAAACTGAGCCTGAACCCATCCTTGTGGCACCCAACGCAACATTTTTAATCATCTCCCGTGGCAAACGTTTTAATCTGCGGCTCGTTAAATACGATCTCTCTAAGCTTATAAAGCTGAGTGCTGCTTCGTTCTCATTCCAATCCTCCTTATGAATTCACCTCTTGGAGGCTCACACCTTTAACAGGTAAAAGCTTGCACGAGGGGAAAGACAAAGGTCTTATCTCAGCCCCTTCCTTGCTGGTTTTTGATTCTGGCATGACAGAGAACCCAAGAAAACAAGATGCAAAGGATCTCAAGAAAACAGCAAGTCACAGCATCACAGAACATAAGGGATTGGAAGGGACCCCAAGAGATCATCCAGTCCCATCCCACTGGCACAGCAGGATCACCCAGACCGAGTCACACAGGAACTATATTCGAGGTGGGTTTCAGACATTTCCAAAGAGGGAGACTCCACAACCCCCCTGGGCAGCCCCTGCCAGTGCTCTGTCACCCTCACTGGGAAGAAGGTCCTTCTCATATTCATGTGGAACCACCTCTCTTTCAGCTCACACCCACTGCCCCTTGTCCTATCATTAGGTGATACTGAGCAGAGCCTGGCTCCATCCTCCTGACACCCACTTGTCACAGATTTATCAATATTAATTGGGTCACCCCTCAGTCTCCTTTTCTCCCAGCTCAAGAGCCCCAGCTTTCCTCAGCAGGGAGATGTTCCGCTCCCTTCATCATCTTTGTGGCTCTGCATTGGACACCGTCCAGCAGCTCCATGTCCTCCTTGAGCTGAGGGGCCCAGAACTGCACCCAGTATTCCAGATGCGGTCTCATCAGGGCAGAGCAGAGGGGGAGAAGAACCTCTCTTGATCTGCTAACCACCCCCCTTCCGCTCAGCTTGCTGTTTCTATTCACTTTCTACCTCTTTCTTGATGGACAGAAACTCGAGCCCTTCGCCCCAGTCAAACTGGGAAGAGGTCAGAGGAAACCCACTCAAACCCACGGTCTCAGCTCATCTTCCAGTTTTGCCAAGCTGGTTGATGATTTAAACATCAGCTTGAACAGCACCTCCTGGCATTAAGCCAAGGGAAATACGAGCGCTCACACGTCTGCCTTCCATCCAGACACTGACCAGCCAACACATGCTCCCTGGAAGCCCTCCAGCCACCCCAAAGCTGTTCCAAGACGGGTTGTGTCGGAGCTCAGATCCAGACTGCAGGCTACATGCAATTACAATCAAGAGCTATCCTTGCCGAAAGCTTCCTCCAACTGCTACTTGGAAGACTTGTGAGGTGGCCAAAGCCTGCAGAAACGGTACGTTCCCCCAGTTATTGTGACCGGCAGCAGAGGTCCTGTTGTTTTGACAGCAGGGTACCAGAAGGAAGCTGTAAGCTCTGGTTTCTTCCACTGCCCATCAGACTGGTACCTCAGTGACCAAGGCATGCCTGCCCTGTGCACACAGACTGCCCTGACTGGAGCATCCCTTGTTTAACTTCAGAGTTCCAGGTGCTGGACAGTTTTAACTAAAGCTCCAGGAGAATTCTGTCAAACTCATTAGAAGGACCACATGGATTCATGTTCCTAGAGTCCTAGGATGGCCCAGACTGGAGGAACCTCCAAAGATCATCTAGTCCAATCCCCCTGCAGCGAGCAGGGACAACCTCATCTAAATCAGGTTGCCCAGAGACTTGTATCTCCAGGGATGGGGCCTCAAGTTCCTCCCTGGGCAACCTGTTCCAGCGTTCACCCAACCTGCTGCTGAAGAACTTCTTCCTAATGTCCCACTTCAATCTGCCCTTCTCTAATGCAAAACCACTGCCCTTTGTCCTGTCACTCCAGGCCTTCAAAAACCTTCTCTCCGGGGACTTGCTCTAGGTGGTGGATGGAAGATCAGACAAACAGGACGTTAAACAAAAAGTGGGGACAGATTTGAAGCTGACTGCATTCCAGAGATAAGTGTTCCACTGTTACCACAACCAGAAAAAAGCCTCTTTGAAATGTTTCTCAGAGAAAGTGTTTCTTGCTCCCCCTCCCATTTTCTCCCCAAGTTTTTACAAGACAGACTCTACCTCACTCAAGAGGGAAGCGTCTCGAGGTGGCGATTAGATGTTTCCCCCTAAAGCACTTAGCACCATTGCAGGATCACTCTGCAGGAAGCTAAACTCCAAAAGCTCTCTGGCCAAAGCGAGCCCCTCGCCACCTTTGGTCTCTGCATCTCCCAGTTGGAGTCAACCTGTGTGACCAGCAGGAGCGTGCCAGGGGCCAGTTACTCTGCTGGAGGACCAGCGACACAGCCAGCGGCTGTGCCAGCCGACGCAAAGCCTGTGCCTTGCTCCAGCTCTGCATCTGGATTTGCAGGGCACGTTACTGATGATTCCCACCCTTTCTGGGCATGAGCTGCTAGTCTGGCTCCTACAGACAGACTCTGAAGGCACTGGGATTAGTTCCATCTTTGAAGCACGTTTCCAGGGCTCAAATGGGATCCAAGATAACACCAGGAGAAAAGCCAGTCTAACTCCTGACATCTCAGGGTGAAGACACCCTTCTGAACAGGCTCGTTCCTAGTTGTGTCTCTTGAGGAGGGTGTCTGTCAGAGAGGCAATCTAGGTGGCCTTCTCGCAAGCCCAGTAGCCTCCTTTGGCAATTCCCATTCAAAGACAGACCTATTAATTAATTAACAGAGGGTTTGGCAGCAGGAATGGAGTCACAGAACCACAGAACATTAGTGACTGGAAGGGACCTTGAAAGACCATCCAGTCCAACCCCCCTGCCACAGCAGGGTCGCCCAGACCAAGCTGCACAGGAAAGTAATTCGGCAGGAGCGGGGTGGACCGTGGAACACACCCCACACATCCAACAAGGCAAAACACGTCCCTGCGTGGTCCACCCACACCAGCTGAAGGAAGGCAGCACATTTCTGGAGGTAGACCTTGACATCAGTCCCCACCAAGCGTGAGCTCCCTGAGAACCCCCAGGCTACGTTACTGACGTCACTTGTTTCACGTGTCCAACCACCACCCGCTAGCACCGTCACCCTCTGTCTGTGGTCCAGAAAACCCCCGGCATTTCAGGGCAGACCTCACCAGCAGTGAGGTGTCCTCGATCCTTCACTCCTTGTTCTTTTCTTTTTTTGATTTCATTTCCTTTTAAGAAGAAAAACCTTCTCAACACCAACTTGAGGTCACCGCTGCCAATCCCAGCGTTAGCCGCATTATTGCCAATTACCTTCTAAAAACTTGATTTTAATGTCAGAAATGGAAATATTCACCACATCACTTTGTAAGCCACCAAGTGCTAATTCGCATCGATTTCAAAATCACAGCAAGAAACTAAGACATAATTAAACTTGTATCCCTGCAGATTTTGAGAGACATATTGTCCTCTTGAAGAAAACGAGACCAGACACACGTAGTGATGTAAGAACATGAAGAGAAACGGACCTGGGGGTCCTGGTGGAGAGCAGAATGAGCCAGCAGTGGGCCCTTGTGGCCAAGCAGACCAACGGGGGGGGGATCAGCAGGGAGGTGGTTAGCAGATCAAGAGAAGTTCTCCCCATGATGGTAGGGTTCTACCCTGCCCTGGTGAGACCACATCAGGAATACTGTGTCCAGCTCTGGGCCACTTGGTTCAAGGAGGACACAGAACTGCTGGAAGGTCCAGCGCAGAGCCACGAAGACGACAAAGGGAGTGGAACCTCTCCCTGATGAGGCAAGGCTGAGGGAGCTGGGCCTCTGTCCGACTCTTACTCGATACACTCAAGGGTAAGCAAGGACTGGCAAGCAGAGGGACACCCTCCTTTACATTGAGCACAAGTGGAACCGCACGCTGGCGCGTTTTTCAGCGCAGGACGCAGACACCTCATGGGGTTCGTTGCTGACCCCAGACCAGGAAGCGGGCACTGCCCCACACGGACTCGTGGAATGTCTGTGGAGCTGTCCCGAGTCACTCGCGGACACGGTTCACCTTGACAGCCCGCAGGCAGCGCACCAGAAGAGAAGGTGGTTTATGATGATGAAGTATAACTCCATCTCTGATGCTGACCTGGCTGCTTCTCCATGTCACCTGGCCTTGACCCTCCAGCAACTAAATATTCATGACTACCATGACCTCCAGGCTTCTCTCTCACACCCTCCTGCACCCGAGTCAGAGATTTAACCCTTCTGCAAGCCCACATTTTTTGGGGGGGGCTCGTCTCCCCCTCTTGCTATTCTGCCCATGTCTCCTTCTCTCTCCACCTGCAGTAGCCCGGCTATTCCTTCATATACAAGAACCTCCATGCAAATCAGGCTGGTAGCACGGCAACCCAGAGTTCCTGCCTTAATGCAGAGCATTATTCACACATAAAACCGCCATTTAAATCCCATTAAGGTTGTGACATGAACCCAAACAAACTAGGAACGGCACGGCTAGGGTGGAACAGCGACATGCGTCTTCCAGTCGCTCAGCAAAAAGAGCAGAATGAGAAACCTATTAGGGTGTCACTAGGCTGGGGCGAGGTGTTGGAGCACATTCGTTACCTCCCTGCATCACTCCGTGTCCTTCCTAACGCCCGCGTCCCAGCCATCCTGGACAACAGACCTTTGGCAGGGGGATTGGACCAGATGACCTTTCGAGGTCCCTTCCAGCCCCTGATGTTCTATCAAACACAACGTTTGATCCGTAGCCCTGTAGCACAGAGCAGGGGAAGGGAAGGAGTGGATGGGGGTTCAGCTGCACCGCTGAAGCTACAGCTGCTGCAGTCAGTTGTGAAGTCTTGAGCAGGACCAAGCCCAGAGTCTGTGCCTCTCCATGTGTTTGTCACCCAGGCCAGCACTGCAGCGCAGGCTGTCACTGGAGAGTGTGGGATTTGCTTTCTTTGGAGTTGAGTGAAACTTGACTGCAGTTTTCCTTTGCTTTAGCAACGATCAGAGCACAGGAACAAGCTGGTTCAGGCAGTGAAGCTGT
Organism: Rhinopomastus cyanomelas; assembly: GCA_013400115.1. Taxonomy (NCBI): domain Eukaryota; kingdom Metazoa; phylum Chordata; class Aves; order Bucerotiformes; family Rhinopomastidae; genus Rhinopomastus; species Rhinopomastus cyanomelas. The sequence continues at coordinate 906,365 of VXBP01000493.1, read as the reverse complement.
TGTCTTGACTAGAACCCCAAGTTGGATTTGAATTAGCCACCCGTAAGGCAGACACACGCACGCGTGCCCACGGGGCGAGCGCTCACACGGAGCTCTGAGAGCAGCTCCATCTGTTTATCGCTCCGGCTGGGTCAGCATTAGCCAGAGCAGAGATACTTCATGCTCCGTGTCTGCGACCCAACGTGTGTCTGTGTTGCCATTGAACACTTCTGTCCTGAAGAGAGCTGGTGCTAACTGGGGACTCAGTGGAGCAACCGATACGGGTTTAAGGGGACGGTGTGTCTCTTCAATCCTGTATCTCCTACTCCTGTAGGGTTCAGTGCTTCCCAGCCCACCCTCTACTTTGTCTTGGGGAAGGGTCACGTAAGCGCACACACACACGACTCGCAGAGCGTTAGGGGTTGGAAGGGACCTCAAAAGCCCCTCCACAGTCCGATCCCCCTGCCACAGCAGGGCCACCTAGACCAAGTCGCACAGGAAGCTGCACGGACAGCCAGGCAGCTCCTGCAAAGCCCTGTTCTGCTGCCAGCTGGCCAAACATCACTGGTGAAGGACCACGGCTCCGCTCAATGACAGTTAGCCGCAGACACGACCAGGAGAGGTCTCAGCAAATGAGATGCAGCTCACACTCCCCTGCTCCGACACGCTTTTAAGCGACGCTGCCTCGGGATACGTTAGTTTCATTATCTCTGTGTCTATAATAAGATCTCATCTCGTGACAGCCCAAGATTGCCATTTATCCTTCCCACACTGACGCGTCTCGCTCTGGCTGGCGAGAGGAGATGCTGCGTGAGCCACAGGGAAGGGCGGTCAAACCGGCTCAGAACAAGTCACACATCAGTAGGGAATGGAAGGGACTGGACAGACCATCCAGCCCCATCGCCCCACCACAGCAGGATCCCCCCCAGATCAAGCCACACAGGAACACATCCAGGTGGGTTTCCAACATCTGTTTTCTAACAGGGGTGAATAATTAGGCACCAGCCTGTTGCTCAGCACCAGTTCTGGCTTAGCTGAAACTTTATGATGAAGACAGGAAAACCCAGCCTCAAGTTCTCCACCCTTAGTTTCCACAACATTTGTGAAGAGCACTACATGAGCAAGAGACTACTCGAGGCATGTGTGTGGAAAAATTACAGCACTGACTCAGCCCCAGCATGAATTGATTGACTAACGAATTAATGAAGCCAAAATCAGCAGCCCCACGGAGTCAGTGAGGAGCTCCAGGCATCTCCAAAGAGACTCAAGGGCCAAGTGGGGAGATGCATGAAGGGGTCGGTAGGAAAGAGCAAGATGCCTGCTTATATCATCTGCCATTTCTGTCCTGATTTCTTACATCTGGGAACGGAGAGCCCTTGCCCCTCATGGAAACCAGCCCTAGAGGTCTGCCCGTGCTGCTCCCTTGTCCCCAGGGGGGCTACATCAAACAGCCATTCTTCTCACAGTGCACTAAGGAAACAAAGAGCTTCTGTCAGTTCATGTCAAACGTCTGAGCACCCTTCACACAAAACATCTTGTGATGCCACAGATGATGCAAGACAGAGAGAAAAACACATCTGTGTCCGTGCCCAGGGAGAAGAAGATATTTGTGTAACCTCAAGTGTAGTCACTTGTTCTGGACCTTAGAGTCGTCGATGAGAAGATGAAAGGAGTAGAACACCTCCCTGAGGAGGAAAGGCTGAGGGAGCTGGAGAAGAGGAGACTGAGGGGTGACCTTGTTAATGTCTATAAATATGTGAAGGGTGGGTGTCAGGAGGATGGAGCCAGGCTCTGCTAAGGGACATCTAGTGATAGGACGAGGAGCTGGAACAGAGGAGGTTCCATATAAATATCAGAAGGAACTTCTTCACGGTTAGGGTGATGGAGCACTGCAAGGGGCTGCCCAGGGGGGTTGTGGAGTCTTCTCATCTGGAGATGTTTAAAACCCTCCTGGACATGTTCCTGGGTGGCTTGGTCTAGGTGATCCTGCTCTGGCAGGGTGACTGGACTAGATGACCTTTCGAGGTCCCTTCCAATCCCTGATGCTCTGTGATCCTGAGAACCAGTGCAGGGGGTGTTTTCATCATCCTCCTGCTTCAACAGCAGAAGCAAAAATTACAAGAGACCTTGTGCTGTGAGAGAACTTGTTCTCCCACGATTTCCAGCCCATTAACTCAAGAATCACATTGTTTGGATTAGGTCTGCACAGACAGTCGGGCTTTTCAGGTGCTTCCTCAGAAGGCACCGAAGCACATCTTCTGAGGTTTCCCCACGCACTTAGCTCATTCTGCAAATGCTGACTGGAGATACAAGGAGACAAACACACGGCTGGAAAAACCTCCTTGTCCAGGACAAGCAGATTTAGCCCTAGATTTAGCCTGTTGTGCTTCCTGCTGGCTGAACAAATCCAGCAAGAGGGGTTGGGGACACAGAAAGGCAGAGCTGAGAGTCACCAAAGAGCTGACGAAGCCTGGAGCAAGAAAGCAGCGAGATGCTGCAGGGGGGGAAGAGGGAATAAAATGCATGTGGTCACAGAATCACTGCCCAGGAGGGACTGGAAGGGACCTCCAAAGATCATCTAGTCCAATCCTCTTGCCACAGCAGGACCAAGTCATGAAACAGTCTGTAGAGTCACGGGAGATACCAAGTTTACGTAAGAAAGGGCTACGTCCAGGGTTAGCTGTGATGCTGGGGAGGAGAGCAGAGTAACCCATGGCTATTGCAAACCTGTGGCCAGAGGTCAGCTCACAGCTAGTGGCCCCACTGAGGCCATAGCAGAGGTGGCAGTGGATGTGTGCCAGCCTGGCAGCTGGTGATCAGAACTGAAGACCACCCTTCACATAGTTATAAACACTAATGAGGTCACCCCTCAGTCTCCTCTTCTCCCAGCTCCTCAGCAGGGAGATGCTCCACTCCATCATCTCCGTGGCTCTGCGCTGGACTCTTCCCAGCAGCTCTGTGTCCTTCTGGAACTGAGGGGCCCAGAACTGGTCACAGTATTCTAGATGTGGTCTTACCAGGGCAGAGTAGAGCAGGACAAGAACCTCTCTGGATCTGGTAACTACCCCCTTTCTGATCCACCCCAGGATGCCATTAGCCTTCTTGGCCACAATGGCCTATTGCTGGCTCATCCTGCTGCCCACCAGGACCCCCAGGTCCCTTTCTCCTGCACTGCTCTCCAACAGGCCAGTCCCCAACCGATACCAGTACCTGGGGTTGTTCTTGCCCAGATGAAGACCCTCTGCCCTGTTCCTAAGCTTCCTCTCAGGGATTCAAGGCAGGAGGGGAGGACATTGATCAGTACCTGCAGAAGTACCCATCAGCCTAAACTGATCTGCAGGTAAGAACTCTGGATGAGCCACCAGGGCAGCCAAGCCACCGTACCTACTTGCCTCATGGAGCGTGTTTACGTGCTGAGTGTGACTAACCAGGTTTGCTGGAAGAGGAGAGCGAATGGACAAGGCTGGGGGCAGAACGGTGCCGTCCACTGGTCAGGAGTTTTGCATGGAGAACCTTATTTATTTGTTGTAGGTGCTGCAGGGGGTCAACTAGAGGTGGCAAAGTTTCTCTCACGGACCTCTAGGACTCCTTACCCACAGGGTGTCTGTTTTCCCTCACTGAAGCTCAGCTGCAATTGTCATACTTTCTTTCCACGCGACCGCAGCTGCGCCCAAGAGCAAAGACCTCAAGATCCCACCTTACTGTTCTGCTGCTGCTCCTGCTTGAGCCAAACGAGGCCTTTCTCCCCGTTTAGGCAACAGAGTGTTTGTGCTGTGGTTTGAAGCATCACCCACTGAGGTTTTATTCATGAGGCCTCTCAACTTCACTCCATCTCCACTCCGGAGCGCCAGATTCGACAGACCTCAAAGACAACGCCGAGATCTCGTAACTCACACCCAAGGGAAGCACGAGGGCGGAATAAAGAGCGACTCCGTGCATTCAGAGGGGCTGCTGCCAGATTCACCAGGGGAGACGGCTCAGGATGGGGAAAAACACACACAGCTACGCAAAACCACACTGCTGAAAACTCCCCGTCACACCAGCCAGCGACAGCCTTACGCCGGTCGCGGATACACGGACTGTGTGGGGCTGACTGCTGCAGCCAGCAGGCTCGTCCCGTCAGCAAGTTCTGCAGCTCTTGAGGTCAGCAAAAAACCCACACAGAAATAAGGGGGAGGGGGCTGCTTCTCTATCTGAGACCAAACTGCCTTGTGTTTTCAAAGCAGATGTCATCTCGAGAAGAACCTCCTGCCTAAGCACAATTTATGTAAATAACTCTCTGCTGGGCAGCCCAGCGTTGCTTGGCCGGGGGTTTGGAAGGAGCTACACAAACCCAAAGATTTCTAAGAGCAGCTGTAATGCTGGGGAAGGCAGAAACACCCCGGAGTCCAAGAACCCCAGCTTGAGGGAGCCCTGCGGTACGAAGCACTGGACACGCCAGCTCGACTTGTTTGTGCCGAAGGCAGCATCGTTTGTACCAACGACTGCGTCGCAGAGGCGCTGTGGAAGGGACCAATAGGGCTGGGCTTCTGTAGAGTCAGAAACAGGACCTAAACACCAACGTGAGGACACAACTGTCCCAACACTGCCTGCAACACAGGCAGTCAGAGCAAGTTCAGAAGCATCAAACAGTATTAACACCCATGTGCTAAATGGTGACGGCGCGCAGCACTCTGGGGAGGGGTGGGAACGAGCATCACCAGCTATCCCAGAGCATTAGGGATTGGAAGGGACCTCCAGAGATCATCCAGTCAAATCCACCACCACAGCAGGACCACATAGAGCAAGTCACACAGGAACACAGCCAGGTGGGTTTTAAATGTCTCCAGAGAAGGAGACTCCACAACCCCCCCCAGGCAGGCCCTGCCAGGGCTCTGTCACCCTCACCATGAGGAAGTTCCCTCTCATATTCATGTGGAACCTCCTCTGTTCCAGCTCACACCTACTGCCCTTTGTCCTAGCATCAGATGCCCCTGAGCAGAGCCTGGCTCCATCCTCCTGACACCCACCCTTCACATATTCATCAACATTAATGAGGTCACCCCCCGTGTCTCTCACGACACTCCTATTGCTTTGCCTGCAATTCCCTGATGTGGGGCATCATCGTTTGGGGCCACCGAGGAGAAATGGGTTTTCCCAGACACGCTNCTCCGTGCACGGCCCTAAGTGGGATATCGGGGCGGATTGAAGAGCCGCGCCGGGATTGGCTGAGCGGACACAGGCTGGGCGGGCCGAATTGAAGACGCGAGTGATTATTGGCCAGAGTGGCGAGGGCATTGAAGCAGCAAGACGTGATTGGCCGAAGCGCTGCCGCGGCAGCGCCGATGCGCGGGGCCAAGCTCCGGCAAGTGGGCAGGGGCGATTCTTGTGATGGAAAATGAGAGGCACCGGCGGCGGCGGCAGCAGCAGCAGCAGCGGCACCGGCGGCAGCGGCAGCTCCTACAGGGTGACTTGAGCAAGAGAGAGCGGAGCCCCCCTGCATGGGCCTCTAGAGAGCTGTGGTGAGGGGATGACGGTGCATTTCACCCCCCATCAACACAATCCTTGCCACCTGCTACCTGCTGGGTGTGGTGATTNCCTTCACATATTCATCAACATTAATGAGGTCACCCCCCGTGTCTCTCACGACACTCCTATTGCTTTGCCTGCAATTCCCTGATGTGGGGCATCATCGTTTGGGGCCACCGAGGAGAAATGGGTTTTCCCAGACACGCTGCTCAGACTTTTACTTCCTAAGGCCTTCAAAACATGATAAGCCCAAGTGCAACATCAGAGTAAAAAAAGTCATAACGAGTTTTCTCAGCAAAGAGCAAAAACCAGTTAGAAAAAGAAAAGAGAAACAAACCTGCAGACCACCAACAGCACAGGTCCACCCCGGCCCCATCACAGTCACAGAGCATTAGGGATCCAAAGGGGCCTCAAAAAATCATCTAGTCCAGTCCCCCTGCACAACAAGCACGTGGCCACCTAACAAAGGACTCCCCAAAACAGCCTCCACACCTGCACAGCCCTTGCAGAAAGCAAGGGCTACCCACACGGGACAAAGACCGACCAAAAACACCTCAAAGCAAAGACCCACCAGGGCCACCAGACAGGGGTGGAGGGAGAAGGGAAAAGGAAAAGGGGCTGGGGATAAAATGGTACCAGGGCTGAGCTAGGAAACGATGAGTGAAAACACGAGGAAGGAAAGTTAAGAGCTACCAGGGAAAATGTTCCTACCTGGGCCACGTGGCTGCGGAGGAGGAGGGCGAGGGCGGCGGCNTTCAGGTGCGCTGATGGCTTCAGGTGCGCTGATGGCATCAGGGGTGGTGCTCCTGCCCTGCTAAGCTGGATGTCAGCACCATAGCCAAGGGCTACCTTGAGCTCCAGTAGGGACAACATGGAGATGTGACTACGAGCCGGTCATCCTACCCACGTAAATATTAGGCAGCCCAGAGCCCTTCTGAGCTCTCCTGCAGGGCAGCTGGCTGCATCCCATGATGTCCCCTGGAGCAGGGGTGCTCTCAAGGATAATTCCCAGGGATGAGTGATCCCTCACAGAACAAATCCTTGGTAAGTGGTACCACAGAACATTAGGGACTGGAATCCCTAATAATTGAGATCCCTAATGATCTCAAAGGATCATCCAGTCCAATCCTCCCACCACAGCAGAATCCCTTAGATCAAGTCAAAAAGGAACAAATCCAGGTGGGTTTTAAATGTCTCCAGAAAGGAGACTCCACAGCCCCCCTGGGCAGCCCCAGTGCTCTGTCACCCTCATTGGGAAGAAGGTCCTTCTCATATTGATGTGGAATCTCTTGCAGCTCACACCCTCTGCCCCTTGTCCTATCACTAGATGCCCCTGAGCAGAGCCTGGCACCATCCTCCTGACACCCACCCTTCACATATTCATCAACATTCATGAGGTCACCCCTCAGTCTCCATTTCTTCAAGCTAAAGAGCCCCAGCTCCCTCAGCTTCTCCTCATCAGGAGGAGTTCCATGCCCTTCATCATCTTTGTGGCTCTCTGTATATCTAGCATGCTAAAACCTTAAGTCTTTATGAAGGTTAAACCTTTATAACAGGCTGCCCGGGGGGGGGTTGCGGAGTCTCCTTCTCTGGAGATGTTTAAAACCCTCCTGGACGTGTTCCTGTGCGACCCGGTCTACGTGGCCCTGCTCTGGCAGGGGGACTGGACTGGCTGATCTTTCGAGGTTCCCTTCCAATGCCTAATGTTCTGTGATTCATTGAGTACACGATCTCCAAGACTGGTTGTCCTCCACCAGTGACCAAACAGCTGTCTCTCTCCATCAAGCTCTTTTTTTTTCTCTTAAAGCCACATTTACCATCTCAACATCTGCATTTGTGACTCCTCTCCTGTGAGAGCAGTGCGTGACTTCTCCTTCCACCCCAGTCCTGTGACGGGACCCGGGTGGTTCCCTGAGCTGTGCCACGTCGGGGGTCCTGAACTAACCCAGCACGTACCCCCAGACTTTGCTCCAGCGCGCACCCCCCGGGGGTAGCCACGCTCAGCAGGTCTGACACCCTTCCCCAACCCCGTAGCCCTGACTGCAGGCTCTTGCAGATGGGCTGCTCACAGCCTGCAGCTCCCTGTTCACTCATTGCATATTTATAAGGCCCTGATTAATGAATAACCATAGGTAGTGGACTGTGATGGGACTTGCAAATTACCTGAATAATTTTAGAGGAGGGCACACCAGCCTGCTCTGAGTTCCCTGCTTCGTGTAGCTGCACTGGCAGCTGCACTGAAACCCGTCACTCCCTCCAGGGGCCTGGTGTGATGGCTGCATCACTCACTCATGAATCATTAGCAGGTCATGCCTTGATGGAAATCAACTGTTTAGCTAAACATGGACTGGATGACCCTGGAGGTCCTTTCCAGCCATGATGATTCTATGATTCTGTGGGGTCAAATCTCAACCACACGGGGGAAGGGGGGATGCACAAATAAAACAAACAGACTGACAACAAAAAAACCCCCAAACTGCAAGTATCTGTCAGCTCTACAAGCTTCTTCAGGGCTCAGTTCCTCAAGGAGCTTGCTTGACATCTTTTAGAGGGTGGTCCAGCAGGAAAAGTCGATTTCAAATAGAAATAGGCACAGAATCACTCAGGGTGGAAAAGACCCCTGGGATCATCAAGTCCAACCAGCAACCCTACTCTACAAGTTCACCCCCAAACCAGATCCCCCAACACTACATCTAAGCGACTTTTAAACTCATCCAGGGATGGGGACTCAACCACCACCCTGGGCAGCCCATCCCAGCGCCTGACCACTCTCTCTGGGAAGAATCTCTTCCTGATGTCCCATCTAAACCTCCCTGTTGGAGCTTGAAGCCCTTCCCTCTGCTTCTGAAACCATTCCCTGTGGTTCTGATCCATCCAAGTGAAGAGATCTGTCTAAGTGTGAAAGACTAGCCAGCTGGAGACCAAACACCTGCTGTACAGTCTGTTCTTCCAGAAAAGAGACATCCTCTCCTGGTTCCAGATTTATGTAGGTACCCTCACGCAGACCCCAGACCTTGCTGAAGACTGCTCGTCAGTCTGGCTCTTGGGTGCACAAGCATCTTCTCCTCTTCTGTAATACGTGGTTTTGATGCTCTTCATCACGGGTTCTCCTATCTTAGTTGCCAATGACACTAGGACAATAAAGCTCAACGTGAAGAATTTCCACCAGGCACTTACAGCCCAGTCTTCCGTTCATTAAGAGCTCCTCTCAAAAGAACACATTTAGTGATGGTCTTGAGGGTTTGGTCTAGCAAAAGGTAGTGGTGGAGTCGCCACTCCTGGAGGTGCTGAAGGACAGACTGGATGTGGCCCGTAGGGCCCTGGTCTGGCTGGTGTCCCAGGCTGGGCTTGGTGTGCTCAGAGGTCTAGCCCAGCCCCAGTCATTCTGTGACTCAGTAAAACCATTCTCTCTGTCGTCGCCACGTAAACGTCCGGTGGTGTCTCAGTTCACCTGTTCTCTCGCTCGCCCACAGGACCTCTAATGCAAGACCTCCCTTCATCATCTCAGCCACGCGCCAGGTGACAGACTCTGGTGCTGTCCTCCACGTGCTCCTGAGAACTATGGTTCCCCTGAGCTCCCCAACAGCAAAAGGTTCTCCCTCTACTCTGCCCCGTTGAGACCGCATCTGGAGCATGGTGTGAGCTTGTAAGGTAGGGTAGGTGGTTGGACACAGTGATGCCAGGGGTCTTTTCCAGCCAGAGTCATTCTGGGCCCCTCAGTTCCACAAGGACACAGAGCTGCTGGGGAAGAGTCCAGCGCAGAGCCACAGAGATGATGAAGGGAGGGGAGCATCTCCCCGCTGAGGAAAGGCTGAGGGAGCTGGGGCTCTGGAGCTGGGAGAAAAGGACCCTGAGGGGTGACCTCATGGATGTTGATCAACATGTGAAGGGTGGGTGTCAGGAGGATGGAGCCAGGCTCTGCTCAGGGGCATCTAGTGATAGGGGCAGTGGGTGTGAGCTGGAGCACAGGAGGTTCCACATCAACATGAGAAGGAACTTCTTCCCAGTGAGGGTGACAGAGCCCTGGAAGGGGCTGCCCAGGGGGGTTGTGGAGTCTCCTTCTGTGGAGACGTTTAAAACCAGCCTGGGCATGTTCCTGTGCAACTTGGTCTAGGTGGTCCTGCTGTGGCAGGGGGATTGGACTGGATGATCTTTCGAGGTCCCTCCCAACCCCCAATGTTCTGTGCCTCTGTGAACAGCAGGGGGACAGGCGCAGCCACGCGCTTGGCACCACCAGGTCTACCCCAATCAACATTTGTCGATGTCCCCATCTGGATCGTTTCCTGCGACTCATTCAGGTGACGCCACGTTTCACTGGTGTCTTACGGACCTCGCCGCGCGCCTTTTAGCTCCCCCGCTGCGGGGTTAGTAATCCTCTAAAGCTTGCATAAACTGTGTCAAGGCAGAAATTCAGCCTTCGCAGTCCCACGTCCCCAAGGAGTTCACAACTTCAGCTCCAGCCCTGGGTGATTTCAAAGCTTCCAGTGATGCTTCCAAGAAACAATTCCTTCACAGCTGAATTTTTTGAAAGGCTTCAGACGCCCGGCCTCTCCCGAAACGCTGCCGATAATCCAGCAGAAAGCCTTTGAGCATCCTCCTGAGGACGAGAGGAGGCTGTTTTTCCTCAGAGCCCTCTCCCGTGTCCTCCAGAAGAATGATGCTCTCTTGAAAGAGCACTCCAGACGAAGCCGCGGCTTCGGGGAATGCAGCGGCGAGGACTCGCGCTCCCCCGGGCTCCTTGTGCAGCAGAGCGCCCATTTCAGCACCTTGTACCTTATCTGCCCCCTGCACAGAGCGACTCCAAACCGGGTTCCTGGTGGGAACGCCCCCCGAGCAACCTGTTTGCAGGTGACAGACCCATAACCCTCAAAGGGAGAAGTCGGGCTCGTGAGTCGCGTTGCGCAAAGGCTTTCGGGCGCTTCCTCCACCTCATTCAGAACCCAGGTGCAGACAGGCTCTCAAGGACATCCCTTGGCTCTGAGACGTGCCCCGAAGGACTATAGTGGACCCAGAAATCAATGACTAGTTTGAGCTGCACCACAAACACGCTGCAGGCTTTCTTCACCTGCGACAGCTGCATTGATGGTCATTTCATGTTGCTCAGGTGCTTCAGACAATCACGTGTGGGGGGTGCAGCAGTGTAAGAACCTCTCACACAGAACCCGGGAGCAGGTTCCAGCGTCTCAGGATATGTGTCAGGGTTTTCTTTTTGCTGACGAGTAATGCTGCCAGCCCAGCAAAGCCACAGGTCCTCCAGCTCCGCCGCGTCTGCTGGGAGTGATGGGTGGCTGCAGCAGTCCCTGCCCTTGCACGGGGCAGAGGACAACTTGGTGTCATTCTGAAGAGAAACGAGACAGAGAAGGGCATGGGTTTTACCTTCCCCGGGTGCTCCTGCTTCTCCAGGTAAGAAGGGATTTTCCATCTCTCCCTATTCAGGGCAGGGGGTCTGGGAACCCCCCAGCGTCCAGCAGGACGCTTCCAGGGATGGCTGCTGGAAGGCTTCAGTCCCCAATTGGACCAGGCAGTAGGATCTGGTGAACTGAGCAACACAGGTGAAATCACACCTGGGAGGGCCTGTCTAATACAAGAGAAGCCAAAGAAGAACCAGAGCCCAGAATTCATGTTTAAAAACCAACTAACCAACCAACCCACCCACCCAACCAACCATCCAACCCCTAGCAAAGCCAAGGAATTAACACGATGTCTCTTCCCAGGGTCACGCTGAGCTCCAAGCACAAGCAGCACCTCATGCAAACCAGATGTAATTCACTGTGTGATTTGTTTCTTCAATAAAAAAGTGGGAATATGGAGAAGAACCATCTTCCTACGTTTCAGCGACGCACTTCCCCACGTGGCTCTAAGTGATGTGCTGCTGGTTTGTTTCTGGGGCAAGTCCCCAGAGCGCGAGGCGTTTTCCCTGCGCAGCATCGCTCCGCCAACCTGTCAGCACAAAATCGCTCCGAGCGGGGCAAGCCTTTCGCAACCAAGGGCTGAGTCAGCTCTTCTCCCATCCACACACTCTGCAGGCAGACAAAGGGTTCTCTCGGTGCCTTCGCCATCTGAAATTTGTTTGACACGTGCAGGGGGGTTGCTGCATGCGTGTGGGTCTCCAGCTCTCCACGCGCTGCCGCCTCCAGAGCCTGGCCGGAGCCGCGCGACCGTGAATCGCATTAACCTTGAGAAGGGCCAAGCCAAAAGTTGGCTTCCTGGACACAACTGACAGTGGGAGCTGCAAGGTCTCCACTTGGCCGGAACATTTCTGCCAGCAAATTTGGTTTCAGGGGTGCTGCTGATTCTCCACCACTCCAGGAACGAGGGACATGTTAAACACCCCAACTGATTCATCGGGGAGCTACCTGAGCCCCGGCTGACGTGCCAACAGACTACGAAGCCAAATGCTTGGCACCACACTGGCGTCGTGCACGCGACAGGATACCTCTGTCCATCCCTCTCGACGCAGACGGCTTCCTCAGGTCTCGGGCTGAACCCTTGTGTTTTCAGGAACGAGCACAAAAGTCAAGTTGGGGGCTCCAACAGCTGGCGGAGACACCTTTGCGGCAGCTGCACCACAAGCACGTACTCAGAGGGGCTTTTCGACACTCCTGGAGCAGCAGCAGCACCTTCTGCACTGCCTGGTAACGCTGAGACACTTACTTCCATCAAAACAACAAAAAGCCTTTTTCACCTGTGTCCTCAAGGAAGCAGCCAGAAGTTAAAACTGGTTCATGGCAAAATAAAGTCTTGAAAATCACCAATTTTTATTCTGCAGGTCTGTCAAAGCTGATTGAAATCAGAGCTGCTGGAGAGAGCCCAGCGCAGAGCCTGGGAGATGATGGAGGGAGGGGAGCATCTCCCTGATGAGGAAGGGCTGAGGGAGCTGGGGCTCTTGGGCTTGGAGAAGAGGAGACTGAGGGGTGACCTCATGGGTGTTGATCAGTATGGGAAGGGTGGGTGTCAGGAGGATGGAGCCAGGCTCTGCTCAGGGGCACCCAGTGACAGGACGAGGGGCAGTGGATGCGAGCTAGAGCATAGCAGGTTCCACATCAATATGAGAAGGAACTTCTTCCTGGTGAGGGTGACAGAGCAGTCGCAGGGGCTGCCCAGGGGGGTTGTGGAGTCTCCTTCTCTGGAGATGTTTCAAACCCACCTGGAGATGTTCCTGTGTGACTGGATCTAGGTGATCCTGCTGTGGTGGGGGGATTGGACTAGACGGTCTTTCGAGGTCCCTTCCAATCTGGAAGGGGGACTTTACCCTACAGGTAGAAAAACTAAGTGCAGTTGACTGATAACACTCTGGGGAGAGCAGAACTGTTATCCATCGAGAGCATTTGGGAAGAGCCTTCACCCCTATAAAAACCCACACTCACCTGGGGCAGTTTTCAGACCGTCCACAGTGGTCTGAGGCTGGAGCCTTGGGAAGCGTCCACGGGGCGCAGGAGGACTAAAGACGCGGAGTCTCCTTAACAGCTGAGGCTGGGAATGACATCACTGTTCCATAAATACATTCACTTTACTCATGTTCATTCCTGAAAGAATTTACTGCACCGAGGATGTCATCCTGCCCATGCATCTTGGAATTGATCATTTCCCCAATTAAGCCGTTCGGGCCTCAGACTTAAGGAGCTGTCACAGCTGCTGCAAGCTGATTTATCTCCTGGTGACGGGCAGAGCTCCCGACCAAGAATTATTGATGACAGAGCTGCTCTTTTTGAAATAACCTCAACCCGAGCATCTATCTTCTTGGCCACATTAATATCTGAACACACAGCCCCAGCTCTCAGCCAGGTGCTGAACGGATGTAAAGTCCTAAACTTCACTCTTTGAACACAGAGCCTTTCAAATGAAGAAGAGGAGCAGCTCTGTGCCAGGCTGAGCAGCAGCTCCTGCGCCTCCACGGGAAGAGGGCTCGGCGCTCCACGTGCCCTGGGGCTCCTCCTTGTGAGGCTACTCGCTGGTGACAGAAAGGACCCCCTCCAGCAGAAGGCGGCACGCAGATGAAACACGACAAGTGTCTCTTCACCAGCTCAGGACAGTTAGATGTTTCTTAAGCCTCCCTCCCAGTTTGAAATGCTGCTCCCAGTGAAGTCAACGAGGAGTTCTGCCATCTGCGTTCGTGACGCAAGGAATGGGCCTTCCATTAGAATCCATCAGGTTGGAAAAGACCCTGAGGATGGTCGAGCCCAACTATGAGCCCTACTCTGCCAAGTTCCCCTCCAAACCAGGTCCCCCAACACCACATCTCCAGGGATGGTGACTCAGCCGCCTCCCTGGGCAGCCTGGTCCAGGGTCTGACCTCTCCTTCTGCGAAAAGACTGTTCCTGATGTCTAGTCTAAACCCCCCCGGCACAGTTTGATGCCTGTTCCTCTGGTTCTACTGCTGATCACCTGTGAGGAGAGACCAGCACTCACCCCTCCAGAACGTCCTTCCACGTAGTTGTGAAGAGTGATGAGGTCTCCACTCAGTCGCCTTCATTTCCAAACTAACCAGCCCCAGCTCCTTCAATCGCTCTTTGTAAGATTTATTCTGCAGGCTCTGGAGAAAAAAAACCCATTAGCATGGTTTTGTGACCAGTGACACGGGAGCTGGGGCCCTCTGCACTTCCCTGGCCAAGAGGACTTCCTTACTTTCAATTGCTTCATGGATTTAAGGTAAAACACCCAGAATTCATGAGAATGACTGCATACACTGCATGGACCACAGGACACCTGGGGCTGGAAGGGACCTCCAAAGATCATCCACTCCCATCCCCCTGCCACAGCAGGATCACCCAGACCAAGTCACACAGGAACATCTCCAGGCAGGCTTTAAGGGTCTCCAGAGAAGATAACTCCACAACCCCCTCCTTGGCAGCCCCTTCCAGCACTCACTGATGTGGAACCTCCACTGTTCCAGCTCACAGATATTGTCCCTTGTCCTATCACTAGATGCCACCGAGCAGAGCTTGGCTCCATCCTCCTGACACCCACCCTTCACATATTTATCGACATGAACAAGTCTCCTTTTCTCCAAGCTCAAGAGAAGCAGCTCCCTCAGCCTTTCAGTGGCTGAGGGTTCATCCAGAGGCTTCGACAGCAGTATGCTGACCTGGCTGACTCTTTGTCTGTTGGGAAAGCTCAGAAGCCTACAGCTCCAACCAAATCTCTCCTGACTCCAATGGCCCTGAACTCTTTGGCACCTTCAAACCCCCCCTTAGAAGTGCCAGTGAGACAATTCACACTCTCAGCTGTTCTCCCATGATCCAGAGATATGTCAAAACTTCCACTTAAACTTTTGTTGTAATTAGTTTAAAAATTCACCCCAGTGTTTCAAAGTTTCAAACAGCTAAGCATCACTCTTACTATTCGGTCCTCTCACCATTCATTTTCAGAAGGCCCTCTGACACCCATCAAATCTGAGAGCAGGAGCAGTGGTTCCTCTCAGGCGAACGTAAATCCTACGCCGCTGCTCCCACGACATCACTTTCCGCACGGCTGATGGCTCCAGCAACAAGTAATCAAATTAATAGGACTATTTGACTCTCATTCATATCTTCACTGCCACCATAAATTTCAACCGGCGGAAGAGGGGAAAATGTTAGTTTTGCTTTATTTGGAGGAGACACCCGTTCCCACAGCTCCTGCTTTAGGAGGTCCAGCAGCCTGCTGCTTGGGTGAGGCACTGTGATTCACACTCACAACAACCACCCCAAACCTCTGCTGTTCACGTTTGGGTCTCTGAACAGGTCATAGTCCCAGCTCTACCAGTCTATGAAGCTTTCATAGGGAGGTTGTAAGTGGAAGCTAATGGAGCTGGAACTTCAGGAGTGAAAAAAATACACTGGGAGCCAAATCACAGAAGAGTAGAGATTGGAAGGGACCTGAAAAGATCATCCAGTCCAATCCTCCTGCCACAGCCCTAAACCAAGTCACACAGGAACATGTCCAGGTGGGTTTTAAACATCTCCAGAGAAGGAGACTCCACAGCCCCCCTGGGCAGCCCCTTCCAGGGCTCTGGCACCCTGACCGGGAAGAAGGTCCTTCTCATATTGATGTGGAACCTCCTCTGCTCCAGCTCTCACCCACTGCCCCGTGCCCTATGACACTGAGCAGAGCCTGGCTCCATCCTCCTGACACCCACCCTTCACATTGGGAGGTCCCCCCTCAGTCTCCTCTCCTCCAGGCTAAAGAAACCCAGCTCCCTCCTCAGGCAACGCACAGCAACAGCTGCCCATGTGCTCCGAGCCCGGATTAGCCACGACTACCTCCACTTACTCCAGTCAAAGGGTCGATTTTCAACCAACCCATTTCCAGCTCTGTGCATCTTTCAGGAAAATATTGTGCAAGGAGTTTCTGCCCCCATCCACGCAAACAAACCTCAAGAGGAAAAGCTGAGGAGGAAGCGTGTAATGGTAGCTCTCAGCGTCGCTTCACACGGCTGCAGGTGGGGCAGATGAAGACCACAGTGGGTCTGTGTGACACACACACAGTAGCATGAACAAAAAAGCATCTCTTCTTAGTGTCATCTAATGATAGGGCAAGGAGTAAGGGGTTGAGCTGGAACACGGGAGGTTCCACATCAGTGTGAGAAGGAACTTCATCCCAGTGAGGGTGACAGAGCCCTGGCAGGGGCTGCCCAGGGGGGTTGTGGAGTCTCCTTCTCTGGAGACTTTTCAAACCCACCTGGACGTGTTCCTGTGCAACTTGGTCTAGGGGATCCTGCTGTGGCAGTGGGATTGAACTGGATGATCTTTCAAGGTCCCTTCCAATCCCTGATGTTCTGTGATCCTGTGATCTCACCAGCTTCAGGCAAGTATCCTGAAACACACACAGTGGATGTTGGTTGCAGTGAGGATCCTACACGGCGACTAAACAGATCAAACCTGGCTGCTCAGAGCTGGTAACTGCTCAAGCTGTTCTGCATTCAGCTGTAATAAACTGTTTGCAGAGAAGACTGTTGGTCCTGCGACACGAGCGTTCGGCACCTGCAGCTTCACATCACAGCGGCCGCGTCGCAGCTTTATGGGGTTGCACACCCGGGCTCGGCTGGCTGTCCACTACCCTCCTGCTCCTTTCACCGCTACTGCTTCCCAGGCTTCCTCTTCCTCCTGGAGATCTGTGCTGCAGATTATTTTCCCTCAGATTTATTACCCTGCAGCTTTGTGGAATGAATCTCTCTTTCTATAAAAAGCCCTACCTACCTTTATAATCTTGTTAGGTCTCCTTTTATGGTCTCATTTTCTCTCTAGTCCCCCTAATTTGACATCCTCCTCTGAATTCTGTGATCACGCTCTGTTTCTCCTCCGAGATCATTACTGGTGGGATTTAATGCCACCTCTCCCTGCACCACTCCTGAAGTCCTGCATGGTCACACCTTGGCCGTGTTCTTTGCACTGTCATCAAGCCGTTATTGACTGTCCGGTGTTGGGGACATTCTCGGCAGCAGCAGTAGCACAGGACATGTATTTTTCAGAGGTGGAAGTAGGCTTCCTTCTACATTTTTGGCCAAATTTCCTTCTGAGCAATTAGACTGTGACTGCCTGAAGGGTGCAAGGTTTTACTTGGCTAAGACACCACCTTCTTGCCACGAAACCACAGGGGCACTTTCCCCACCGTCTCACTGCGCCGGCACCACGTGAAAGGCAGCTCTGTGCTGCTGACTGCTGTAATAAATCCTCACCTCACATCCCCACCACCTTGTTCACAGAGGTGATGTCCACCCCACTGTGACAGCAAGACCACAGGACAGTGGAATTACTCCAGTGCCTACAAGGGGTTGCAAACACGCAGGAACTCCTGGGTGTTTTACCAAAACACCCCGCGCACGTGCTTTAAGATGCTATGAAGTAGTTTCCATCCCCTGGTGTGTTCTGCTTAGGTAAAGAACCTGTGGGGAGCAAAGCTGGCCAGACATGTCCTGCAGCTGAGCCACGACTAGCGCGTGGGCTCCAAGCACCTCCTTCCCTCTGCCAACACCCAGACAACCAGCTCCCACTTGCAAGAGCACAGCATCAGACTGGAGGACTATCCGTCACAACTCACACGTAATCCTCCCGATAATGGTAGCAGAGCTCCGGCGTTCGAAGTGATAGACTCCCATAATTAGCTGCAAGTGCTATTTCTGTGTGTGTAAAATCTTTTAATTATTTCCTTCTTAATTATTTTAAATTACCTAATAGCTCTGGCAAAAAGGATGTATGGGAGGGAGGTGGCGTGAGCCTGCCGTCGTTACGTGAAAGCTTTTCAAGAGATGGGAGCATCCGACTCTCTGTAGCGTGAGTCACACGCGAAGTCTTGAGCCATCAAGTAATTAGGGTTCCTTAGTACCGAGTGGGAGGAAGCAATATCACCTGTCGTTACGATCAGCCACGTCCCTACAAGGACATCTCACAACTATTGTATAGATGGAGCATCACCAAATCAGACCACAGCACTAATTACTTCCCCCAGCACCTCCCTCGCCCGTGTGTGCTGTGGACTCCAGTGCTCCCCACTACTACTGCGAGCCCTCTCTTCCATCAGTCTTCCTCCCACTTGGCTACCTCACGTAAATCTGCTACGTGAACTCACCCAGGACAGCAAGAAGCCAGCAGGAGCTGTTATGAAGCCCAAAGCAAAACCCATTGCTGGCTGTCACAGAACCAAAGAACATTAGGAGATTGGAAGGGACCTCAAAAGATCATCCAGCCCAGTCCCCCTGCCTCAGCAGGACCACCTAGATCCAGTCACACAGGAACACATCCAGGTGGGTTTTAAATGTCGCCAGAGAAGGAGACTCCACAACCCCCCTGGGCAGCCCCTTCCAGGGCTCTGTCACCCTCACCAGGAAGAAGTTCCTTCTCACACTGGTGTGGAACCTCCTCTGTTCCAGCTCACACCCCCTGCCCCTTGTCCTATCACTAGATGCCACTGAGCAGAGCCTGGCTCCCTCCTCCTGACACCCACCCTTCACATATTTATCAACATTAATCAGTCTTTGTTTCTCCAAGCTCAAGAGACCCAGCTCCTGCATCCTTTCCTCAAAAGGGAAGTCTTCCAGCCCCTTCATCACCTCCATTGCTCTGCTCTCCAGCAGCTCTGTGTCCTTCTTGATCTGAGGGGCCCAGAACTGGACACTCTACTCCAGACATGCTCTCACCATTCTCTTTACTTCAACTACATCACTCACATCAAGGCAAAAACCCAGCTTTCCAGTAATGAATGAAGCTACCGCAGACATCTCAAGACGCGGTGACACCAGCAACAAAACAGAGGCACTGAGGTGGGACCCACGTCCACATGGGCTGTTGGCTTCCATTTTGCACACCTGCCGCTCCACGATGGACGAAGCTCTATCACGTTCAGCGCTGCCACTAGCACTGCATTGGAGAGGAAGAGAAGGCCAGCAGAGCTACAAGGAAAGACCTAAGCTGGGCACTGTGCTGTGGACAGGGGTCTGTGGCTGGCCCAGTCCACAGGTGTCAGCATCCCCCATTCCCCACTCGGGGAGAACGCGATCCATAAGTGAAACCACAGCTCCTCTTCGCCCACCCCGTCTGCCTGAAGAGGACGGCCCCTCCCTGGCGCCGGCACGATGGCGGTCGCCTGCGGTTCGGGCAGACGTCCCCGCTCTCCTCTCTCGGAGGTGCTGCTGCTTCACGACGTTAAACCTATAAAACTCAATCATGCTTTAGCCTGGGAGAAAAATCCAGAGAAAACTCTGGAGGAGTCAATCCATTTGGAAGTTAACCAGACATATTTCAGTCCTGATCGGACACCCTGAGACACAACATAAATTTTTATGTAGGTTATTTGATTCTCACACCTCATAAATTAAACAGAACCATCTCTGATCCATCTAATGCCTACTGGTGGAGCTGGGGAAGGATGGATTTCCCACACAACCGAGCCGTCTACCGCTCCGAACCGCTCCTTCCAGCCTGAGAGCAGCCCAGGACTGCGGGGTGACTCTCACCTGGTGCCTGCTGGACAACTTCATTCAGAGCTCAGGCATCAAGCTGGCTGAGGGCTGTAGTCAGTGCCTTTAACAGCCCGAATAACGGTGTCTGCAGAGCTGTTTCTGGGGTGCAGCCCAGGCTGGAGACGCTTCGGCAAAGGCTTCTCCTGACCTGGAAGATCACAGAGCTACACAGGAGAGATCAGCCTGGGGGAATCACCATCACTTATCGCTGGCACTGCCTTGGCTGAGGATGCCAGCAGGTGCCACTGAGACTGGTGAGGGTGTTCTCACGAACATCTGCCCACCAGGATGAACAGGGACAAGGAACAGCTGGCTAAAGGGACACTCCAACACCAGCAGGTCGCCACCCCAGGCTCTTTGTCACCACTGACCTGGGCTGGAGTCGCACGGGTTAGAAGGACCTGTCCTCCCTCAGAAAACACCACGGGCTGGTGGTGTTTTTCTCTGCTGCATATCTCTGACAGAGGTGGAAGAACTGACAGCAGTCACCAAATCTTTCCTCTTTGGAAGGATCAGGTCTTTTCAGATGTGGACCTTTCAGCACCAGTTCCAGGATGCAGGTAAGTGAAAGATTATCCACAATAGCTCAAAATCAGTATCAGAAAATCAGCTCTGATGGGACAGGGCAGCAGACAAGACTCAAAACAAAAAGTAGAGGTTAAGTTTGCACTTAAGATAGTAAAGAGCGAGTGTGTTAGCGACTCACAACAGTCTTCAGCAGGAGAACTGGCTCATGTATTGATTCATGTCTGCTGGCAGGAGGAGGGAGAGCAATACCCCGTTCTGAAGGGCCATCTGATACCTGTGGAGATTTGTCCTAAGCATCTTTCTGTGGCAGATGCTGCTGCTGAACTGTGCTGTAATATATATGGTAATACCGGGGCAGAGTGTTCTCCTGAGCCTGAGACGGCTCAAGGAGCTCTGTGCTTCGGCACAAAGCGCTTCTGCTGCTGCTGCTGACAGCGAGCTAGCTGAGACATCCAAGAGAGCCACAGAAGGGGACCTCGGGCAGTTAACACACGTGGAAACCCTTGGGTGAGGTGCCTCACACTGCAGCTCCATCTCCCGCACCCTATCCCCTTCTCTGGAGGCATTTAAAACCCCCCTGGAGATGTTCCTGTGCCACTAGGTCTAGGTGATCCTGCTCTCGCAGGGGGATTGGGCTGGGTGATCTTTGGAGGTCCCTTCCCATCCCTAACGCTCTGTGATGACCACGGGCTCGCTGCCTATCGGCCCCAGTGGCAGCACTGGTGCACCCAGCCCGGCGTGCACGTGGCAAGCCCGCCGCAAGCCTCACCGCTCGGCATCCGCACCTGGAGAAAACCAATCGCGTTGCAGGGCTAAAATACTACAACTAATTAAGTGAGTTTGAGATGTATTTCAAAAGCCATTGAGCAGAAAGCTATGGCGATAAAATATTAAAAGGGCTGATTTAATTCCCCTAAGGCAACACTTTCAGCTTTGGAAGAACGCAGCTTTGCAGTCAATAGGTTCTGAAACACACCTCAAAGTTGCTTAATTAGTCGGTTAGAGCTGAATTTAGCGTGAAAAGGGGGTTACCGGGGCGGTCATCGAGCAACTAGTGTAGGTGTGACTATGCACAGTATCACAGAGTCACAGAACATTGGGGATTGGGAGTGACCTTGAAAGATCATCTAGATCAAGTCACGCAGGAACGTAGCTAGGAGACTACGGAGGAGGAGACTCCACACCCCCCTGGGCAGCCCCTGCCAGGGCTCTGTCACCCTCTCTGGGAAGAACTTCCTTCTGATATTGATGTGGAACCTCCTGTGTCCCAGCTGACACCCACTGCCCCTTGTCCTGTCACTAGATGCCCCTGAGCAGAGCCTGGCTCCCTCCTCCTGACACCCACCCTTCACGTATTGCTCAACATGACGCTACGACGTCAGCATGGGAGGGCCTGCGGCTGGCTTCTGCTTGATCCTCCGAGCCACACAGACTCCCCAACACACGTCACCTAGAAGACCTGGCTGAGGGCTCAGACAGCTCGACCAGCAGCTCCTTTTCCCCTTTGGTTTAATTCCACACACCCCTGCGCTGTCTCTGCCAGTGCAGGACCACCCAGACAGAGTCACACAGGAACGCGTCCAGGTGGGTTTTAAACATCTCCAGAGCAGGAGACTCCACAGACAGGAGACTCTCTGGGCAGCCCTGTTGAAAGGCTGGAGCAAAGGCACGGCTGGCTAGAGAGAAGTGGATAAACACAGCTCCTTCTCTCCCTGTCCCTTCAACACAGCTCAGACCACTGCCTACCCAAGTCATCTCCAGGACAAACAAGAGAAAAAGGAGTGGCAGAAAGGTTATCACTTTCCTCGACGGAGATCTGGGCAATCCCTCGTCTCACGTTGCCTCTCCTCTTCCTCCCCAAGCAAACACCGGTTCACCACCCTCCGTAGCCACCAGCGAAGGAGCGGAGCAGGGGAGGCAAGGCAACGTATCTCCTCACTGCAGGTCCTGCAGCTGGGAGGCACTTCCAGCTTCTGAGCAGCGGGCAGCGAAGCAGATCACTTGTGTCTCACAGGAAAGGGGTGGACCGATACATGAGCTAAAAGCAAAGGAAACTCCATCCACACATCACAGAATCTTTGGTGGGAAGAGGCCTTTGAGACCATCAAGTTGAACTTTCAACCCAGAACCGCCAGCTCATCCCTAAACCGTCGGCGCTACACCTCCAGGTCTTTTAAACACCTCCCAAGACGGTGACTCGGCCACCGCTCCGGGCAGCCTGTTCCAATGCTCGATAACCCGTTCGGTGAACAACAAAGGACACTAGCAGTAGCGTCACAGACGAGATGCAACCTGCCCACTGCTTTGTGAAGCTCCCCAGAGAGCGCCACCGACGACACACCACCTCCAAGCAATGCTCACCAGCAGGGGTAACCAGACAGCTCCCCTGGTTACGTGCACGAGGAAGCTTCGCAGAGCAAGTTGTTTGAGCGAAGGCTGGCACGGATTTACTCTGGATGAATTCCCCCAGATGTGTTTCGGGCGGCGGCAGCACCACAGACAGCACGTGAACTTCCCCCTTACACCAGCTCATCTGGAGCCAAATCGCGCTGCTGGGTTGGTTGGTTTTGAGGATCCACCATCGCAAACACAGAAGACGTGTGGATCTAGATATTAGCACCTTCTAAAAGTTGGCTCAATAAAAGCTGTTTAGCACTTAAACATGGAAGCTGTTGTCAGCTTCACAGATGAGTAACTCATTCCAAATTTTGGAAATGGAAACTCTGATCCACTCTGTACGACAGGCGCAGGCAGAAACCGTCTCTTTCTAGGCCACAACTCAGTTAAAATTAACTCCAGCTCCCACACCATCACCACACACACACACGACTGTGGAAGTCACAGAAAATAAAGCTGATCTGGGTTCTGCTACCATCAGTGTCCCTTGGATCCCAGGCTTCTTGTTCCAGGAAGCCAAGGGGCAAAAAGAACAGCTCATCACACCGCCTGAGACTGGAAATACAAAGAATGTGTTAGACTCCATCCTAAGACACCCCTTCCCTTTGCTCCTGTGATGCCACCAAACGCTCCAACAGACACTAATAAAAAGACTCCAGTGTGTATTTATTGATTCTATTTTCTCCTCTGTGCTCTGGACCTCAGAAGGTCCTGCAGACTTCCTTCTGACCTTTAAACGCTCCAGAGGGTGCAGATGAAATGTGGTTTCAGATGGTGATTTCTGGGACAGTCAATTTGAGAGTCTTTCAAAGAAGCACAGAACATTAGGGATTGGAAGGGACCTCCAAAGATCATCTATCCAGTCCAATCCCCCTGCCAGAGCAGGATCACCTAGACCAAGTGGCACAGGAACATGTCCAGGAGGGTTTTAAACCTCTCCAGAGAAGAAGACTCCACAACCCTGCTGGGAAGCCCCTTCCCGAGCTCTGTCACACTCACCAGGAAGAAGTTCTCCCTCATACTGATGTGGAACCTCCTCTGCTCCAGCTCACACCCACTGCCCCTTGTCCTACGACACTGAGCAGAGCCTGGCTCCATCCTCCTGACACCCACCCTTCACATATCGATCACCATTCATGAGGTCACCCCTCAGTCTCCTCCTTTCCAAGCTCAAGAGACCCATCTTTTCAATCTTGATTTTTTTTCCTCCTGAAAATCAGGTCTGCTGAAGATTTTCTGACACTGTGGTAACTCCTTGTGCTACTCCTCCCACTGTGTCTTCTGCTAGTCTTCACCTATTTGTGTTTTCATTGCTCTCACCACTACTGACACGTGGCCTTTTCCTGGTCACGTCAACTGGAAGAGCCTTCCTGTGGTTCTCTGCCTTTGGACTAGATGATCCTTCGAGGTCCCTTCCAGCCCCTGATGCTCTGTGATTCCTTGTCCTTCACCAGTCATAGTCTCAGGGTCTCAGCCTCCACCCCGTTAGTCAGGATACTGATTCATCTATCACCTTTAGAAAACGATGGGGTGAGGACATTTAGCGCAGGATTCGCACGAGCAGCTGTCTGAAAACCCAAGGTGCTCCGGCGCCCGAGTGTTCATAACAACATTTTTCATGCTATCAGTAGTTTTTTGACAGTTGGCTGCCAGTCTCACACTTGTTCTGCTAATTTGCTCCAGATTCTTGCACGTTGCGGTGGACCAGGGCCAGGGTAGAAAACAAAAAGAACAAAAGCCATCCCTCTTGGACCTTCTGCCCTCTCCACTCGGAACGCGCCAGCGCTCCTCTCTTTGCTGGGAAGTGATGCTCGCGGTGCGACTGAGGAGAGGATTTGGTCCTGGAGGCGGCCGCGTGATTCAGCGAAGCGCAGGGCTGACCTCTCCAGCAGGAGCAGCAGCAGCAGCCACTCTTGCAATGTCTAAAAGGCAAATGCATTAGCATGTTCAGCCACCGCGCTGGCTAATGACTAGACGTTCTCGAACATATGGGATCATTATTCCAGCAGATCAGCAGTGAACTTTCCAGAAAAGCTAATTAAAGGGTCCTTTAGATGCTCACCACAGCGCCGGGGCTCCTCACAGCTTCTCGCTTGCCTTTGACGAGCTCGCAGTTTTCATCTTGCCTGCTCCCACCACCTTTCTGTTTCCGGTGACCACTAAAGAGGAGCCAATCTAATTAAACAGATCTTTAATTTTTTAGTGGTAACTTAGTTGCCCTTCTGTTTCCTATGGAGACGGATTTCATTTCCCACCGACACTAAAGGGATTTGGAGCGCGCCGTGGCCAGCATCTACCGCTGGCTCCTCTTCCACGGTACCTGCCTTCCTATAGGTCTCTCCCCTAACTGCTCCTGTTCTTTAATGGTTATTGCAAATTACATTAAAGGCTAATTTATAGATTGCAGGAAAGAAAGGTCGTTCTCCTGGCCAAGAGCTCCTAACAAGGGGTAAATTCTCCTGACAGTTCTTCCTGCTCACGAGAATAATTTGCTAGGAAATGTCTAGAGGAGCAAAATCTCCTGAGAGACCGTCACCCCTCAGGCTCCTTTTTCTGCAAGCTCAAGAGCCCCAGCTCCCTCAGCCTTTCCTCATCAGGGAGGTGTTCCTGTTCCTTCATCATCATTGGGGCTCTGCACTGGACACCCTCCAGCAGCAATGTGTCCTCCTGGAACCGAGGATCCCAGAATCGGACACGGTACTCCAGCTCCTCTGGAGCAGATGCAGTCACCTGGCTGATGCCTTTCACCTCACTCGTGTGTGAGAACAATCACATGGACTCCGCAGTCGGAACAGACGTCATCCAGGGAAATCTTCTCCTGGTGGATCATGGACTTAGCCCTACATGGAATCACAGAATCATTCTGGTTGGGAAAGACCCCTGGGATCATCCAGTCCAACCAGCCACCCTACCTCACAAGTTCACCCCTAAAACAGATCCCTCAGCACCTCATCCAAACATCTTTAAACACATCCAGGGATGCCCACTGAGCCATCTCCCTGGGAAGCCCACTCCAGCGCACGGCCACCCTTTCTGTGAAAAAATTCCTCCTCAAGCCAAGGCTCAGCCTACCCTGTTGCAGTCTGAATCCATCCCCTCTCGTTCCACCACTGCTGTCCCCAGGAAGCTTTCCACACCCCTCTGAGCATTCACCAGCCAATTAAACACTCATTTGCAAATGAAATGATGGCTTAAAACATGGGAGCTGATACAGCTCACACCACCCCAGGACTGTGCTCTCTAGCTGCTTAGACAACAGAGGAGGAGTTGAAACAGCAGGAAACCTGGGTCACGGACCGTGAGCGTGGGCAGGAACACGGCATCTACCACCACACGGAGATCTCGGTGCCTTTCTTCAGCTGCCTTTTTGTCCGAGGGCTGGAGATTAAAATGCTCACGTTCCAGTGCTTCGACGCCCGGTGCTACGAGCGGGCTGCGGGCTCGATTGAGTTAATCAAGGACAGGCACTGGCTGCCATTTGGGATGACTGGCAGTACGAGGGCTCCAGCCGGGAGTCCTGAAGGTCAAAGATCTCCTCTAGGTGACACGATGGCTGCTCCCCGCGGCCGTGCCAGGTACCCAGAGCATCCCAGGACGCTTCACACTCCAGACCGCGAGGAGAGTAGTTCCCTCTCAGCCCGAAGCCCCAATGCACTTGCCTGGCCGTGTGTCTTAAAAGCAGAAATGCATTATTCTGCTGCCCCCAGTACACTTGATGAGAGGAATATTAAAACCTCCACAGCAGGACTAACGAAGAATTGAAGCCCCGTTGCTTCAAGTTGTGCGTGTTTGGCAAAATTATCAGCCAGTTATGAGAACCAACAGGCTGAGCGCCCTCCTTCCCACTTGGGACTGCATTCGAGGACGAAAGCGAGGAGGTGGGAGAAAGTTTGAGGTCTCCTACTTTTTGGGAGGCAGGGGTCTGTAACCAGGATAACACTTCTTAAAACACACCTATTGAACTGGCAGAGTACGAACGTACGAGCTTGCAGGGAAGTAACTAGTTCGACTCACGTCCTACTTCTTTGAAGGACATTAAGGACCTTCTCCTTTGTCTCAAGAAATCAGCTCTAATCCAAACAACAGTTTGTTATTTGACATTACTGCAGGACAGGAAAGAGATGCAGACCCTCATCAGGATGTACGTGATCCTTGGGTATCTGAGACATCCACACAGACCTGGCAGACACGACACACTGAGTGTCTTTGCATGGAGGAGACCATCAAGGTCATCTTCCCAACATCCAGCCTGAACCTCTCCTGACACATTTTGCAGGCAGTTCCTCTGGTCTTATTGCTTCTCTCACCAAGATGATGATGATGTTGCCCCCTCCAAGCTCCTTTCAGGTAGGTGTAAAGAGCAAGCAAGTCTCCCCTCAGCCTCCTTTTCCCCAGACTAAACAACCCCAGTTCCCCCAGCTGCTCCTCACAGGACTTCTGCTCCAGACCCTTTACATTCTCCGGACACGCTCCAGTACTTCTGTCCTCCTTTTTCAAAAGATGAGGTTACGAACACGAGCAAGGAGAGGGCTTTGAGTCGCTTAGACGGATCACAGTGCCCCCGATTGAGTTCACGGCCCCAAATTACTTCCCTGCAGACTTCAGGAAGAAGTCACACTCACCAACACATCCAGAATAACAAACAATCTCTCACTGATCTGTCCACCTCCTGCTCTAGTCCCAAAGTCTCCCCCCGTTTCCTCAATCGAATGAGCTAGAAAGTCAACTGTAAAGTTAGACGGAGATGAAACTTGTTGTTAAAGATGTGGAGGCCAAATTATTACTTAACATTTCAATGTGAGCAATACTTGGCTCCAAATCTCATTTAATCTTCGTGGGTATCAATCACATTTTGTCATCTCTAGGCCTGTAGAAATGTCATTTCTCCAAGTGAGCTCAATAACCAACCCTCAGCCGCTCTGGAACAGCCCTTCCGCTCTCGGAGTCCTTCAATACAGAGTATGAAAACCTCAGTTCAGTGGGATTTATACAATCTGTTCGACACTCCTTCCTCTTTAGTTGGATTTGAGATGCTGTTCACAGAGAGGGCTCCTTCCAAACGCTGAAGTGTTTGCTGTCTGCATCACACCAGATGTGTGAGCAGATCAGATAGGGGCACCTTCTCTACAGGAAGCATTTGCACACACCGCTAGCGCTCTTGCTTTGTACTGGTTTTATCTTGGTCGCGCTCCATCGCTGTGGGTAACACCGCACCGTTCCAATGCAGAGACCTCCAGGAAAAGAACCCAAATGTCCCTGGATCTCGCATGTTCACCACCAGATCGGCAGGAATGAACATAGTAGAGAAGGATGAGCAGATCACAGAACCCTCAGGAGGGAGCTCACACCTCGTGGAGGAGGCTCTCCTGTTCGTAGGGGCACGTGGAGGAGCAGAAGTGCCCATGTTCTTGCTTCAAAGCTGGCACAAAGCCTTACTGTGGAGGAAGACAAGAAGACCTACGGCACAAGGATTATACTCGTCCCTGCTGCAGCCTGTGACCCCAGCAGGAGCAGCGAACAAACTGCTCTCACAAAAGCAGGGCAGGTCATCTTTCCTACCAGGTAGGACTCAGTGGACCCTGGAGGTCCTTTCCAGCCATGATGATTCTGTGATTCTACCAGTCTTGCTCCGAGCAGTAGAAGAAATAGCAACAGGACAGTGGGGTTGGACTCAGTGATCTCTTGGGTCCCTTCCAACCCCTAACATCCTATGATCCTATGATCCTATGATCCTATGACAGCACGCAACAGCGTCAGCCTCTGCGGTCTTGGTCTTTGCCGGCTGCCAGCTCTGGGGCTGCCTCCCAGCTTCTGACTGGGGCTGGCTTCCTAGTGCATCTGTAGAGCTGAACTCCCAGCTCGGAGCCCTGACTCACACAGCCTGTTTTTAGGGCTTTGCAGTGGCCTCAGCTGGTGCGGAGCGGCGATGACTGGATTTTTCCATCCGTGGTCCTAATGAGCAGCTCTGGCTGAACAGTCTGCGCAGCAGCTGCTCAGCCTGGGCCATCTCATGGGATGAACTTCAATTTCCTCAGCCCCGCTTCATTCCACCCTCTTGGGCTTTGTGTGGGTGGAGTTTTGGTTCAGCCTAAAGGTCTAAATCTGTAGCCCGAGACATGGGTGCAAGCCAAGGCCCTTCCCATGTTACGTGCTCAAATTGCTGGCCACAAACATAACCGGTTTCGCGGCGCTAAGGGCCACCTGTTGAAAGCGCTTGAAGTCACCCCGGTCCGTTCGCACTCCCCGCCGCCTGTTTTCTGTCTGTGACCCGGGCACGTCTCTGGGAGCCGCTCGCCCAGTGTGCTGGGCTGCAATCATTGCAGCGCTGAACCGATTCAACATCTTGAAAAGCTAATTAACTTCATAAAAAATTCATCCAGGCATGCAAATCCTGTGGCCCAGATAAATAATTAACCAAACTCTTCCACACCAGCACGCTCCAAGGCTGCCCCCTCTTGCCAGGCCTGCTCAATAATTATTCTAGACATGTGATGGGGACGTCACTGGTGATGAGACTCTTCAAGGTGCAGACCTATGCAGCAGCTTAATAAACAACATATATTGCAGAGTCAACATTGATTTACGGCGCTCCCGAAGAGACGACGCGTGAGACGATCGGGGAAGTCAATAACGAGAGCGAAGCGCACGGGCCCGAGATCAGGAGCAGAAAACAAAAATCAATGCCTTCCAGCTATTATCATCATGGAATAATGTCGTCTATTATGGGCTCCAAGGTGGAGCAAGCGGCATCATTCCAACACCTGCAATTAGCTGTCACCTGTGACAATAACTGCCAGGCGGGCGTGCAGACAGGTACGCGCTCGCTCTGCCGCTGGTGCTAAGCGCGTCGGGCTGAATGCGCCGTCTGATGAGCCAGGTGTTTTATTCTTTGACATTAAAGGGAAGAGATTGAGGAGCCCGTTAATCACGACCCGTATCGCCACGCACATACAAACATCACACTGGGGAAGGAAGCCAAAGAGCTTGCTACAGGCTGAGGGGTGGCCTCATTGATGTTGATCGGTATGTGAGGGGTGGGTGTCAGGAGGATGGAGCCAGGCTCTGCTCAGTATCACCTAACGATAGGACAAAGGGCAGTGGGTGTGAGCTGGAACAGAGGAGGTTCCACATCAGTACGAAAAGGAACTTGTTCATGGTGAGGGCTGCAGAGCACTGGAAGGGGCTGCCCAGTGGGGTTGTGGAGTCTCCTTCCCTGGAGATGATTAAAGACCCACCTGGGCATTTTCCTGTGAGACTTGGTCTAGGTGGTCCTGCTGTGGCGGGGGGACTGGACTGGCTGATCTTTCGAGGTCCCTTCCATCACACCATGTGATCCAGACGTACTGCAGTCAGCACAGAGAGAGCTGCTTGATGGGATCGCCCTGAGGACAGAATTCAGGAGGAGGTCAGTGGCAGTACCAGAGCACCTGAGCAGCAAGGACCCACTCACACAGCCCAGACAACACCACACCTCAGCTTTGTACCCGGAGCCCTATGTGGGACTCATCATATGGCTTCACACCAGGGATTTGTGGTAGCCCCAGGAAGCCATCAATAAGAAGGCAGCAGCTCTGACCACTAAGGGCTTGTCAGCACAGGGAAGCTATTGTGCACCACAGGAGGGTGTGAGTTCAGAGCACAACAGCTCCAGCTGTTCTGGAAGCTGATAGTCTGACACCAAGTAAAGCGGACTCGCACGAGGTGGTCTGAGGGTGGAAGAGGTTTCTACTGGAGAACCAGGCTTTAACATCTCTGTCACAATAACCCCCGTATCTACCTCTGAAGGACTTCTCACGGTGGCTCAGCAGCAGCTCCTGTCACCTGGGCCACCAAGCAAACCCAGGAGGAGTTGCCTTCGGCACGTGGGGCTCAGGCTGTTTGTTGAAGCAGTCACCCCATCTGCTCTTCAGAGGGCTGCTACTGACAGGCGGTACCTGTCCAGCCAGAAGGATGAATTTGTCTTCAGCTCCTCGTGGTGCAGCTTTGACCAGCCGATAACTAATCAACGGCCATAAGAGACACACTGGTGGTCTCCGGGCAGTTCTGCTAACACAGCTGTGAAATGCTCACGGAAGCACAGCAGAGACACTGCCTTCTCCTTAGCAGCTGAGCACCTCCATCCTCCAAGGCAGGAGCAAAGGTGGAGCCTCACCAGGAGGTGGTGATGTGGGGAGCCTAGATCACTGTGACCCTACCTGTGCTTTCCTTCCTAACAATGGGGGAAGAGAAGGAGACTAAGGATGGTGAGGTGAAGGTAGCCCTGGGGAAACTGTGCCTGCAGCTGCAGAGAACACAGTGAGCTGACAACCACCCACCTCAACAAATTCATCTCCTAGTGGTTTTGGTTTGACCCACAGATGAGGAGATGGTTTCAGCCGAGTTCTGTTTTAATATTTCACAGACTCACAGAACATTAGGGATTGGAAGGAACCTCGAAAGATCATCCAGTCCAATCCCCCTGACACAGCAGGATCACCTAGACCAAGTCACACAGGAGCACATCCAAGCGGGTTTTAAATGTCTCCAGAGAAGGAGACTCCACAACCCCCCTGGGCAGCCCCTTCCAGGGCTCTGTCACCCTCACAGGGAAGAAGGTCCTTCTCAGATTGGTGTGGAACCTCCTGTGTTCCAGCTCACACCCAGTCCCCCTTGTCCTACCATTAGATGCCCCTGAGCAGAGCCTGGCTCCATCCTCCTGCCACCCACCCTTCACCTATTGATCAACACTAAGGTGGTCACCCCTGGGGACCCCCTTCATCTCTCAAAGCTTCTAAAAGCACAAGCACACACAAACTGCCCCAGACCCCTGCAAAGCCAAACCGCCGGAGCCGCGCTGCTCTGCCGTAGCAGGAGCTCAGACTGTAATTTTTCCACATGCAGCGTGCTGCCGTCACGCGATTTACGGAGCTGGCTCCGAAAGCCGTTGCCCGAGCCCTGTGTCTGCACTCCTCCTGATTTACTGAAATCTTCTCACTTTTATCAGCCACGGGGAATGGGGACACTTACACGTAACGACTGACAATTTGAGCAGAAAATACAGAGAAAAGCTGTGCAAAGCAAGTGGCTGAGATTACAGCTGTTGACTGCTAATATTATTTGACAGATGAGACTGCTGCAATTATCCTCTGCTCACGGGTTCCATTACTAGAACAAGAAGCGCACAAAATAAGGGCAATTTCCCAAACAACGTATAGGGCCACTTAACTTTGTCAAGAGCCATTTCTGCAAGTCCTCCCTGGTTAAAGACACGAGGATAATGTGCTGGCAACTTCGCACGAGCACGCCGCGCGTTCCGCGCTCGCTGCCTTTCCAGGGCTCCTCTCCTGCTCTGTTTGAGCCAAACAGGACGTTATTTCTAGAGGTGTTTGGTTAAAGATAACACTGTGGTGCTGCTGCTGCCTCCTCACGAGCATTCCATTTTAAAAGAGATGTGTCAGAAGGTCTGTGGCTCGAGATCACGCCGTATTGTTTGTGCCAAGTCCTACATCATCTTGTCCCCGTGCCCTACCCGCCTCCCCGCACTGCGAAGGAAGGCACCAGCCCCCTAGAATTTCTCCTTCTTGCCTCCTCCTTTCTTTGGAAGCTCTGCCCCAGAGAGTTGTCTCGAGTGCCCCAGTCCACCCTGCAACCCCCTACCCCGAGAACATCCAAATGCCAAAACATCCTGAGGGTGACAGAGGGCTGGAAGGGGCTGCCCAGGGGGGTTGTGGAGTCTCCTTCTCTGGAGATATTTAAAACCCACCTGGCTGTGTTCCTGTGTGACTTGGTCTAGGTGGTCCTGCTGTGGTGGGGGGACTGGACGGGATGATCTTTCGAGGTCCCTTCCAATCCCTAATGCTCTGTGAGATCCTGCAGATTAGACCATTTCCCTGTGGTTAAAGAGACTCACACCATCCACAATGCAAGAAACAGCAGAGGTGACATCTCCCTCCATCCTTCACCACACCACTGCGTTTTTCTGAGGGGCAAGGTGACTTTTGACAGGAGGGCAAGCAGATGGTGGCAGCCACAGACAACCCCAGGTCCTCTCCTTGACCAGATGTCACTTGAAAGCCTTGAAGATCTCTGTGATGGAAACCCCAGGTCTCCTCCAGAATCTGGGTCACTGGCAGCACACAGCCCTGCTGAAGGCACCTGCATGTGACACAGCCCCCCCAAGGGCCATTCCTCATCTCGGGGACACAGCGAGGGCCACACGTGCATCCCATAATTACAAGAACTGGGGCTTTGGGGGTTTTTGTTGTTATTTTTCGCTCAGCACCAGCAGTCTGGGTCTCCTCACAAAGGGAACCCCTAGAGCAGAGAGCCTCAGATCTGCGCTCGGCTCTTCCACAGCCGTTGATTAGGGGTCGTCATGTCGCTCTCTCTGAAAGAGAAAGCCCAGAAAACAAAAGGACCACGATTTAGAACTAAAATAGAATGGAGCACGTTGCACAGCTCGCCCCTCCTGTGGCACCAGCGTGTTTCATTATTCACAGCACGCTGAACGCCAGGGTGACCTGCGAAGCTGTGGTGCTACTGCACAACTCGACCACCAAGCCTTGCTTTATGGTGGTGGTCCTCCTGGTGGTTTGCACGCTGTACAAGATTCTGAAATGGTCCTGAAGGAGAAATCATGATCAAGAGACTGAATTTGTCCCTGGAGCCGACGTACAGACAGATGGCACCCAAGCAGCCTTGTACACCTGTTGTACACTTACTCCTCTGTTAGGTACCTGGGGGGAGCCAACAGTAAAACCCACTCCCACCACCAGCTCCAGGAGGCCTCCTAGAACAGGTCTGGACTCCACTGCCTCACCAAAATTCTGTCTTCTTGCTTTTGCAGGGGACAGGCTGCTCTTTCCTGGGGCCCTGGCACAAGCACAAGTTTCCAGCACAGCAGGTCTCCCACCAGACAGCTGCATGCCCCTGCCAGATCACTCACAGGGTGCCTTCAAACGGCCAAGACCTTTCCTCCAGGCCCAGCACCAAACATCCCTACAAGTAACTGCTCCTCAGCCTTTCCAGCCCACATCCACTGCTGCAAGCTCAGCTGTCCCTCACACCCGTCACGCGCTGCGCGGAGTCTGCTCTGAGCTGGAACAACTGCTCCTTCACGCGCATCTTCATCTTACGTGTAAGAAAGATTTGACTCTACTAACGGCCCTGGAAAATTATGAAGTTTTACTCTTTTTTTTTTACTTTTTGAAGAACAAGGGGTTTTCTTCCCCCTCCAGAACTGCTTCTTTGTGCAAGAACTTTTATTCCAATTATTCAGACACCTGCTGGTGTCCCCACAGCCTCCCTGGCAGCAGCGAGCCCTCGCAGGCTGAGCAGCCGGAGGAAACAAAGCTCTGAAGAGCGTCGTTCAGGAGAACCGGCGCACACCCCAGCCAGCCAGAGCACAGCCCAGCAAGCGCGCTCCTCGTCTGGCATCACAAGGATCTGCCTGTTTGCTTCCCACGTGCACATCCCAACGCTCTCTCTCGCTGGGCCACACGTTGGATTTCTCTTGATTAAGTGGAGACTTTTATCGTGCAGCATCCCCAGCAGAACTACCAAGGGGAAGGAGAAAGCCCAGCTGCAGATGGCAAAGACGGCGCGGTGGATACTGAATCCTCCCAGCTTGAGAGGACCAGCAGTACAACTAGAGCTGCTCTGTGCCGGCACCAAGATGTAGCCTGTGCCCGGCCAACACCGCTCACGAAGAGCCAAAAGCAGATCAGAGGTGCCCAGCAAGGGAAACTTTAAAGCTGCCAGTGCAAGTCTCTTCAGACCAGATGTGGCTGATGAAGGGCACCCCGGGGTGTTGATTCTGTGCAGCAATAATTCAGTTGTTATCCTATCACGGCAACCTCACAGGTCTGCGACTTGAAAGACAACAGCGGTCACCGAAACCACCCAACTTCCCCCAGCACAGGGCACAGTGAAGGGGACTGAGCCTCCTGGCTGCATCACTGAATCATTAGGGATCCATTCAGGCTACATCTTGCAGCCTCATTTCCCTCATTCCAGTGAGGTCTGGGTTTTGCAAGAGGGACCAGCCCTGAGATAGCAGCATCAAAGCCACTACGGCAGGGCTCCCTCCGTTGGAAATCTGCTTCTAGCAGAGCTGCCACCTCCCCTGAAGTTTGCTTTATGGTGCCAGAGCAGCACAAAACAGCTCTAGCATCTGGCCTCGGGGGCTCAATCAGTTCTGTATGAACACTCATACGATGCAGTTATCGTTGGCAAAGCTCACAGCTCAGCGCCTTGCTACCAAGTCTCATGGCTTTGATTTAAGGAGCTCCCAGTAATCTGGGACACTACAATTAACATATTTAATAGAGCGACTAATGGGAAAGAAAGATGGGGGAAACCTGCGTGCAGCAGCTTATGCTGATGCTGGGGTTAAGAAGAGCAAAGCACACAAGTCTCAAACCACGAAGAGGCCACAGGGAAACTCACATTGTGTAGAATAAACGGGGCAAAGTGTAAGCGGGGGGAAGAAAGAACCACAAAGTTAATCAATAGCCAGCAATCAGACAGACTGATTTATCTTTTTAAAGGCAACATATGAGATTCAAGCAGAATCACAGAATCACTCAGGTTGGTAACGACCTCTGGGACCATCAGCTCTGCTCTGCAAGTTCAGCCCTAAACCAGATCCCCCAACACTACCTCCTTCTAAACTCGTCCAGGGATGGGGACTCAACCACCACCCTGGGCAGCCCATTCCAGTCCCTGACCACTCTCTCTGGGAAGAATTTCTTCCTGATGTCCAATCTAACCCTCCCCTGTTGGAGCTTGAAGCCCTTCCCTCTGGTTCTGTCACTAATGACCTGTGAGAAGAGCCCAGCACCAAGACCTCTACAATGTCCTTTCACTTAGTTGCATGGGATGGTGGTGACCAATTTGCAGGACCCAACACTGGTCTCTGCTGAAAGCCACACAGTTGTCCTCAGCCCATCGCTACAGCCTGTCAATGTCCCTCGGACTAGCCTGACTAAACACTCACCGTGGGACGCTTTGGCAAGCGTGGTCATCAAGAGGCAGCCGACGCCAAATCCTTCCCAAAGGTCTCACGCAGTGGCACACAAGCGATAGAGACTCATTTGAAACAGGTCCCTCTGTTTCCTGCAGGAGATCACAAACCCTGCATCTTAAAGAGGGGGCAACAGTTAAGGGTTTGACAAAAGCACCTGCACATGTTCCAGGTAAGAACAGTAATGACATGAAATTAAACTGGTCCATAGACAAAACATGAAGCAAAGCAGGCGCGCTTCCCCTAGTTGTGAACGGGCAGCCTCATCGTGAGGGCGACAGATCAAGCTCAGCTCTTCTGGCCAGCTGGGGACTTGCTGCATTGACTTCGCTCGGAAGCCAAGACCAGCTTCAGCCGGCTTGGAGAAGCAGCCAACAGCTCATCTGATCAATGGCCAGGTAATAACAGTAATAATAACGTACTGCCTGCCGTAACGCGTGGGCCGCGGGATTACAGGAGCGCCAGACAGAAACCCTGCCAAGAGTGCTCGGTGACTGGACACACGCTCATCTTTCACAGCTCCTTTTACACAGCTGTTTAATCATCTCCAAGCCAAGTGTTCCAAACTCAAGAAATGGTGTCAAATTCTATTCAAAGAGGGGCCTAAATAACCTTGATTCTGCCTCGGTTTTATCGCATGCAGCCGGCCGTGCAGCACGTTCATTGCCCGTGGTTATTATAGCCAGTAAATATCAAAACGCCGAAGAGTCACTGCAGCAATTACTGTGCCAGATTAGATAGAGTGGCTCCTTGGGCAAGATCTTCCAGCTTTCCAATATCATGTCTTCGGTTCATGCCCCACCAGAGAGCGAAGGCAAGCTGTCCTTAGAGAGGAGGTTCAGCCACGTTCAAATGACAAAGAGAAACAGTGGTCGTTTTTGCTTAAAGCACTCTGGAGTTTTATTCCCTCTAAAAACAATAGAGAAGGGAAGTGATGTTGAGAGATGGCAAGTCTTTAAGGAATTTGTTCCAGCAGAACATGATTTTTCAGGGCTGGCAAGAAACTGTATCTGGCAAATAACGACACAAACGGCAAGACAATCATGCTTCTACAAAGACGTAACCTACAGACCAAAGGCTCTTCCCACCGTTAAAACAGGTCCAGCATCAGGTGCCTACAGCACTTAATCAAGCTAGTAATGGATTTACTTGAAACCTTGGACAGTGTGTGAACAAGTGAAACTGTTTGGGCTGCTCACTTGGCACTTGGATCGGCTCAACATCTGCAGTCCTCACAGAGGACAGAAAGAGCAGCTCAGTAGTGGGGAGCTGGTTTACCCGGCCGAATAAGGCTCCCCCCCTCAGACACGAGCAGCACCCATATACACGCCTGGTTTTGAACAACGTTGGGTGTTGACTGTTCCCCATCGCTTGGCATCAGCACTGATGAACTTCTCATCACCACCTCCACCTACCTCATCTCCCATCCCCAAGAAGGGTTTGTTGCCCATCTCTCTCCTCCGCATCAGCTCAGCTAAGGTAGATAGTTTTATATCTGGTTTTAAAGAAGGAGGTTTTCTACAAAACACCCCTTTTTCAATGGACTTCATGGGAGCAGAGGCAGCAGCCCCTTGCATGGGGGCAAAGACAAGTACGAAAGGAGATTTGGGGTTCACAGAGGAAGGATCCTTAGCACAGAGCTGCACCCCAATTCCCACGAGGACCCCACACTTATGTGTTCATTTACACAACAAAGAGCCTTTGTGCAACACTCAACACCACTTACATGACACAGCCACCACCTTGCCTTCACAGCGAGAGTCATCTGGTGGGCCTCCCTCCTTGGCAGCCCCCTAGCCCTCACATTCAAGACCCAAATCCCTAAGAGAGAGGACACAAAGATTCCTTGCTCAATCAGCCCCCAGTGGGACGAACTGCTCCTTGCACAACTTGTCATCCCACTGCTCTTTGTCACTTTCACAAGGCAGGATACTGGCCCTGGGCACCTCCTACCATTCACTCTCCATCAGAGCATCCCCAGAGGTGCAGGGATGGGACGTTCACCTGCTGTAGCACTCCCGCGTCGCTGCCTCGCCCCACCACACACTGCCCAGCTCAGAGTCATGTTGCTCCCCAGGCCAGAGGAACAGCCCTTCCTGCACACACTCCTCAGTCCTTCGCTCAGAATCACACATCATTAGGGACCTGGAAAGATCATCCAGTCCGATCCCCCTGCCACAGCAGGACCACCCAGACCAGTCACAGAGTCAGTCCTTTGCTGATTTATTTGGAAGAGCACAAGTTATCTTGCCATGAACTGGATGAGGTTCAGGGTGGTTTTTCATTAGCTGAAATGACTTTCAGGAGCTAGCAGCGTGAACCAGAGATGAACCACGGCTCTGGAGGGGAAAAGGTCTGCACGCCGTTAACCTCATCCCCTTCCGTTGACATAACGGAGGAGGTAAGCAGAGGAACACATCCCCAAGAACAAAACACCCCAACGCTCAGCGGTTTCCCAGCCTTTATCCTTGGCAGACTAGAACAGCAAGAACATTTCACAGTTGATAACTTATGCCATTTCCAGATTCAAAATGACAGCAGACCTCAGCAAGGAACCCACGAGCCACGTCTTCAGCCAGGGTCTCAAGAAAACCCCATAGCCCTGCTGCAGCCAGACAACGACACCTACTTCTATCAGCCAGTGCTGATGCTCCTCAGTATTAAACCTCATGACCATCTCTACTTCCCCATCAACTGCTAGATCCAGAGCTTTGTTTTCCTCTGCAGCAGGAGACCCTTGAGGGAGGCTGGAGAACGCAGCCCTTCGTCAGTGATGTTTCCGACTCTAACAGGAGACATCGTGCGAGGCCCTGAACTCAGCCCTTTGCAAACCAGCTTTTAATTCATCTTTAAGGAAACAATCAGAGATCAGCCAGAGCAGGTAAGTTCATCTGATCTCCCCTTTCCTCCAGCAAGGTCACTACATAATCCCTTTTCTTTCTCTTCCAGGTTGGCTTCAGTTTTTCTCTCGGGTGCAACTGCAGCTTCCTAAGGCAGAGACCTGAGAGAGAAATCGGCAACATCTGGAGCTGTCTGCTCTTCTGCCAAGTGAAATGAACACGTCTGAGAAGGGCAGTTGCTCAGAGTGCAGAAGGAAATGATGACCAATAAGGACATGCAATTTACCAAAAATACCTCATTTAGCCTTTTCCTACATGTGTCAGCCCTGTGCATCTCCTCCACCACCTGGAGGTCCTCCTCTGGTCATGCAACAGTAAGATTTGTCCAGCAAGAGCAATGTTTGGCTGTTTTGGTAGTTGTTTGGAGGTGAAGGCAAGCTTACAGATCACTTGATAGCATCTGTAGAAGTCTCATCTGAGTTACCTTCCTCATCAACAGCATGAAACAGGGAAGATGGGATCCATCAGACTTCTAAGGCGACACGTAAAACTGAACTGCACCCTAGAATCTCAGAGCAGGAAGGGACCATCATCCATGGACAAGTGACACTACTGTCTACCTCTTTAAAAACTTCTGAGCACAAGTTCTGGCAGGGGGATTGGACCAGATGATCTTTGGAGGTCCCTTCCAATCCCTTATGATTCCATAAGCACTTCCATATTACTTTGGTACATTCAGCTTCCAAGCCCTTCCTTGTTGTAAATCTGTCTGGACTCCTCAGAGAGCAGTTTTCTTTGTTGCTGCTCGTTCTGCTTCCAGACCAAGCCACAGGACTCTCCTCTCTTAGTCTTCAACACCAACAAGACAGGGAGACAGCCCAGCACGAAACCATGAGGAGCACTTCTAGCCGCCCCTCTCCTGTAAGGGTCTACAGAGGGGTGAGTGCTCCGAACAGAGCAGGCCAGAAGGGGCTCAGGGTGAGCTGGCAGGTCTTGGGGAGCAAGCCAAGGTCGCCCTTTGGCAGCACTTCCCTAGCAGAGCAATGCAGTGCGCCCCACACCAAACCTCTGGTCTGAAGGAAGACCAAGGCGACAGTTTTCCCCTTGAATTTGTTGTTATTTGAGGGCTGGATGGGGAAGCCCCACGACCCACTTAGCCCAACGCACCATCAACCCAGAGAGGCCAGCAGCTTGCTTTTTGCAGCCCTTTCTTATCGTTAGCAGCTTCCCTGGACCCCACCACGTTTTGCTGGGCTCCCAGAGCAAAGGCAAGCCCTGCCCTAGAGCTAACTCCAAGCCCGATGACTCCCCGTGATGGCAACCAAACTCGGCCGCTCACTGCAGAGAGCGTCGTCTTTGTGTCTCAGAAATAGTCAGCACAAATCCAATTAAAAGTCTCTTTTCTGTGAGGCACTGCATTGTTCTCGGGGTTTCTGTGCGGGCGGGGAACCCTGGATTACACGCGCCCCCCGGGGACCCTAAATGTTGACACAGATCACAGCGGGCAGCGCTACAGCCCTTCCAGCTCGTGCCACACGCACGTTGCCCAGACTCGGCCTTGGTCACAAGCCTGCCCGCCCGCCCGCGCACGCGCTACAAGGAAAGAGAAATGAAAGGAAACTGTCCTATTTGTGTTCCTTCTGCGGATGCCGTTCCACCAGCAGTTCTGCACGTCTCTTCCCATCAATTTAATTACAGATTAATTAATTCTTAGCAGTTTTCTAAAGCCCAGCAAAATATCATCTGACCCAAAACATTTCACAGCAGGGAAAAAAGCCGCATTAGATAAAGAGGAAATCCATCCTTTGGGGGGAAAATCGTGTTTAGAAGAACAGGCAGAGAAAGATCAGCTCTCCCTTTGCTCACAAACCCAGGCCGCTGCACGTCCCGCTCGCTGGATTTCACTCCTCTCCACCACCACAAACCAAAACCCAAAGGACTCCTGGTTGATGCTTTCCCCCGCCCAGAGGTATCAACATCAAAGCGGCCGAGACGCGGCCACGGCCGTGGCTTTGTCATTGGCGTCGCAGCCACGGACCTCCTTTCGAGCGGGTACGCGGCGTCCAAATGTGCCTGGGGCTGCCACCCAGATGATTGAGCCGGCCTCTGGAGCCAGGGCAGCGCGGCGAGGAACGCAGGGGTCTGCGCTAGAAACAAGCGGGCTCTGCGAAGACCACGTTGGTTATTGCCTGAAATAACCCCAGGAAGGGGCTGGGCTGGCACCTTCTCCACGAGCCAACGCGCTGCTTCTACCAGGCAGCTTGGGACCACCACCTGCTTACATTTATGTTCCTGCAGGGCCTTTTGCCACAGTGCACTCCCAAAGCACTTTGCACGCTCACACCTTGGCTTTGCTGCAGCAGGAGGTGACTTTAAATTCACGTGCAAGCTGCAGCCTAGGAATGGGGCTTGAGAGCCTCCTTTTTCACCTCTCAAGTGCTGATGCCGTAAAGCAGGTGCAGAAGGCTAGAGCCAGGCACTTCAAGCCACAGTATGAGAGTCGAGATGCTTCCAAGAACGGAGACAACAGAAGGACCTGGACAGGAGGAAGCTGTGCTTCGCACACATCGCTGCTGACTCTCACAGTGCAGGGGAGAAGCACCCTGCTTGGCATCAAGAGAGCCAAGCACAGCTCAAGCAAGCACCAGTCTCATCCTCAGACACAGATCACAGTCATTAGGGATTGGAAGGGACCTCAAAAGATCATCTAGTCCAATCCCCCTACCAGAGCAGGACCACCTAGACCAAGTCAACCAGGCTAGTGGTGGGCTATTACTGGATAGAACAGGGAAGCCCAAGGAAAGGAGAAGTCCCCTTACAGCAAAGGGCCGCTCCATCTCCGTGAGGGAGAGCTGAGATTCTTGGCTATTGCAGGTGGTCATGCTGACAGACCAGGAAAGGTAGATGATGTGACATGTCCCTCCTGTAGGCACATAGGCCACGTGTGCCATTACTGAGCTGCTCTCCCTTGGGAAGAGCGAGGGCAAAGAAGCCACGGCTGCATGGGAAGGTAAATGCAGGTGACCTCCTTAATGTCTATAAATATGTGAAGGGTGGGTGTCAGGAGGATGGAGCCAGGCTCTGCTCAGGGGCATCTAGTGATAGGACAAGGGGCAGTGGGTGTGAGCTGGAACAGAAGAGGTTCCACATGAACATGAGAAGGACCTTCTTCCCAGTGAGGGTGACAGAACCCTGGCAGGGGCTGCCCGGGGGTTGTGGAGTCTCAGTCTCTGGAGACATTTAAAACCCACCTGGAGATGTTCCTGTGCAACTTGGTCTAGGGGGTCCTGCTGTGGCAGAGGGACTGGGCTACAATCCCTACCGTTCCATGATCTGAAACGGCTCCCACCGACACGCCGCTGTTGCGGATAACTAACCCGGTTGTCGCCGGGGCAAGGACTGGAGTCCAAGTCCTCTGGCAGTTCTGTGACACTCCAGCTGCTCCTCGCCTTTGCTTTTCAAAACAAAAGGGCTCATCCGGGGCAAGTGACACAATGGTGCTACACGGAGTGATTTGTTTGTTTGCCTCATCCCAAGGGTGGATATCTGATCCCATCCAAACTGGTTGTCTGTTGTTTCTGCTCAACTTAAGAAAAATAAACGGAACCACTGATTTTGTTGTTGTTTTTCAAACTGCCTCACAGA
>VXBP01000493.1:787949-864498 GCA_013400115.1 Rhinopomastus cyanomelas | reverse complement strand
GGGGGGGGGGGGGGGGGGCAGAGACAGGCAGGAGGAGGAAGAAGACTCCACTTCTCTCGCAAGGATCATCTGATGTCCTGACACCCCAGCCTGGAAGGATGCGCGACGGGAACCCAGAGTTCAGAAATGGAGCTGAAGAGTGGCCGGAGCAGCCCCGCGCTCGGGAGAAAAGCTGTTTGTTCACTCTGTCTTCTCATGCAGCCCCCGTGTGCTCACAGCTGCCCACTGACCTACACTCCCCGGCAAGCAGAGCTTGGCTGCCCTGCTGCAGAGCCCACCGGCACCCCGGCACCACACCGGCTCCACCGTGCACAAGTGGCTACCACGCAGGCCACCGAAGCGCGCTTTTAACCGGATAGCCAGCCAAGTGTACACTAATTAAACGTAGAAGTTCTACTTATTGCCAAACACGGGGGGATTAAGCAGACAACAAGTGGTGGAAAGTGCTCCAAAACGTTCTCACCCCTTTAATTGCTGTGCTATAGTTAGCCCAGCGAGCTGCTGGCTAGCCAGCTCTGCTGTGCACACCAGGCGCTCGGCAGGAGCGGCCAGCCTGCTTTCGTCACGGTCCCTCCGAGCGGC
Organism: Rhinopomastus cyanomelas; assembly: GCA_013400115.1. Taxonomy (NCBI): domain Eukaryota; kingdom Metazoa; phylum Chordata; class Aves; order Bucerotiformes; family Rhinopomastidae; genus Rhinopomastus; species Rhinopomastus cyanomelas. The sequence continues at coordinate 863,916 of VXBP01000493.1, read as the reverse complement.
TGGGACGGGGAGAGGCAACGCAACGCGCTGTGGGGAGCCAGAAGCAGCCAGCTCAGGCCTCTCAGGCGGCTCCGTGAGGGCACAAAAGGCTTGCGGAGGTGGAAGGGTCAGGTGCAGGAGGGCAGTGACCTCCAGCCAAGGAGTTTCAAGTGCTGCTAGGTGAGAACCAGCCAGAGTAGAGATTTCAAGGGCAGGCTGGATGGGGCTCTGGGCAACCTGGGCTGATGAGAACCTGGCCTAAGGGTAGAACGAGATGATCTCCGAGGTCCTCTCCAACCCAAACCAGTCAGATGCCGCGAGGCACAGGAGCAGCATGGAAGGCACTGAAGCGCCCTGCTCTGGAGGGCTGCTCAGCTCCAGTGCCCCACCACCTCACCAGCCCCGAGGGTCTGTTGCCAGCCAACACCACCCTCAACATAGCTTTGGGTCCATCCCACAAAGCCCCCGTTGTTGCACCACACATTGCTGCAGACAGTTTCTAGAGCTGGGAAGCAGTTTGTGCTTCGGTGTTCTGTGCACTTACAGCTCACACACTTCACAGGCAAGCTGAGCATCCAAGCCAGGAAGCCAGGCAGACCTGGAATCCCAGGAGACTGATCCTGGTCCCCTGAGCCTGTCACTGGGATCAGCCCCTTGAGTTCAGCAAGACCAGCACTGAATGATCATAGATTCATTCAGGTTGGAAAAGACCCTCGAGATGATCAAGCCCAACCATCAGCCCTACTCTGTGAAGCTCACCTCCAGCCATATCCTCACTACTACACCCAAACTACCATTAAACACATCCAGGGATGGTGACTCAACCACCTCTGTGGGCAGCCTGATGCTCAGTTCCAAATTACTTTGAGACATACTAGAGCAGCTTTACTAAAAATTAATTGGAGAAAAAAGTCAGCAAAAGAGGGTAAAGTTTTAGTGTTCCATTGGAAACAGCCCTACCTGCACTCACACGCAGAGGTAGCAGCACTCACCCCAGCTCTCCTCTCTTTCCTTATTTCCAAGCAAGGACTTGCTGGGTCCTGCTGCTCAACTTGACCGGCTTCAGCAAAAGGGAAAACCTTTCTTCTCCTTCACAGTGAGCATCAGACACCTTTAGTGCCTCCACACTCAGATATTCAGCAGCTCCTAGGACAGCGTTTAACATCCAACATGAAATCAGCAGCACTGCCTTCCAGGAGCTCAGACCAAGCTGCTCTTCCCTAAGACAACGTGATGCAGAGGTATCAGCACCTCCTGCTCCACACTTTGGGCTTCTTTATAAGGAGGGTGTCTCTGACTAGCTACACACATCACCTGGGGAATAGTCTGCAAGCCTAGAGCTGCCACAGCAGAGAGCACTGTGGCCATCGTTCCTCATCAGGAACAGCACCTGTTACGCTCTGCCTCCACAGGCCCTGATGCTCAGGTGGAGACGAGGACTTCAGAGTGATTCTAGAACGAGAGGGCTCGGCAGCTTGCCCGTGCCACAAACACACTGACACAAAAGCCCTCTGAAGCAAAGTCCATCACGCATTCTTTAACTGGAGACTACCGGTTGACTTCCCCCCAACAGCTGCAGCTTTCCCAAACTCAGACAAGATCCCAGCCCTTTGGGAACCTCACTGGTTTGTGAAGGTGAGCCTTAGGACACTGGAGCAGCACTGAGGGCCTCCTTGCATGCTGAGCTGCCCTGGAGCCAAGGGTCTTGGGAGCTACTGGCAGCAGCTCACTGGCAGTTCTGCTTCCCTCCACCCTCTCCCTTCCACTGAGGTTGTGGACCTGCTGGGTTTCTTTGGCTTGCTTCCTTTAACAGACATCACAGAACATTAGGGATTGGAAGGGACCTCAAAAGACCATCTAGTCCAACCCCGTGCCGCAGAACTGCTTTGTGTCTGCATCTGGCACAGCTTCTCCTGGACAGATGACTCAAGTTCACTCTGCTCCCAATTGCTGAGCCTGTTCTTCCTCTCTGCCATTCATTTCATTGATTTCCCTGGACGTGGTGGTGTGTTGCCCCCGGAGACTAGCCCCATACATTTACAAAGACCAGCAGGCCAGAGACACCAGGCTCTGTGCCTCGTGCAAGTCGTCTCCCAGGTGCAGTCCTGGGACCCCCGGGCCCCCAGAGCTGCGTTCAGCCTCCTGTCCATTGCTGTGGACTCGCTCAGGCATGCACACAGCCTGCAGCCCTCCTCTTCCCCCGGCAACGGCTGCTCCTTCAGCATCTGGTTCCTCCACAACCCGTTGCCTGCTCTTTGTGCCATCTCTCGCGCCGCCACACCAGCCACAGCCAGAGCCACCCCGGACCCTGTTGCTGAGGCTGCTGAAGAGTCTTTCACCACCTGTACACGGAGCAGGGCAACTCACGAGCCACAGGCCGCCCGGCTCCAGTGTGAGCAGTGGGCACCGTGCAGTCCAGACCAACGCAGCGTCTTGCGTAGATCCCACGCACACTGACGCCGCTGCCGCTGAACTGCAGGTAAAACAACAAAGGCGCAGTTCCACCTGGCTTGTGAGACCGAGGGGAGGCCTGAGGTGTGAGTAAGCAGCTGTTCTGTTTCTGGCTTCACCCCCAAGACCAGTGCTCCCTGACGGTGATACTTCAAGAGGCGCCTCCTCCAGCACGGCTGCAGCCCAGGGCGTGGGGCGCGGTGGGTTCGTTTCTTCCCCGCGCTGCCTTCAAACGAGCTGTGGGTGTCTGGGTGGGTGGGTTGAGTGACATATTAGCGAGGAAGCTCCCTCCCCTTCCAGAGAGACGTGGAGAAGTCAGAAAGGCGTCGCTGGAAGAAGTGAACAGGCAGGTCACATTGGACTGTTGGACTATGAAGAGGAGGTTTAAATCCGTCCGGGATCTGGAGTGTTGAACCGCGCTGCTAGAGAGCGGGGTGAAGCGAACCTCGCCAACCTCTACAAATACTGTCTGTCTTCTCATTCCATATTTACTCCTCCAAAAGCCTTTCGGAACGCACAGGCCCTCCTTTCAGCTCCTGGCATCCAGTCAAACCTGCTGTCTAACAACAAGGAGCAGAGGAAGTCTGTCCTTCGCCTCCACTTAGATTCCACCTTCCCTCCTCCCACCCCCCTTCCCAGCCTGGCTCTGAAGGTCTCCCAATTATCTCCTCTACCTGCCGCACTGAAAAGTGAAGCGTGTGAGTTGCCAGAGCTACACAGTCTGAGGACAAGCCACTGTGGCAAAGCCATGACATTAGAACAGATGGAAAACTTCTCGGGAACAAAATGTGCACAAAAAACCGGGTTCTGGCTTTGAAGTGCATCTTCACGGTGGGTGCTTTCATGTCTTCTGAGAAGCCCCAGCTCCAATCTGACCTACTTAGGCGGTGTTCTTATTTATGTCTCCGGCTAAGGAACCGTATATTTAGCAAATGAGAGGAAATCATCCCCCTGTCATGTTTATAGATGGGAGCAAACTTTGCTGTTTAATTCTCCAACAGATTTGTCTCCATAAAAGTGGATGTAATTTAAGCACTGTTAAAAAAATCAATAAATTCCAGAAACTCAGGATAAATGGAATCGCCGTTCCAAATACGGATCTAGACATTACGGACGTACGCGCGGAGGGAGAAGGTGAGAAGGTTTCTTCAGCAGACCACAGCTGGACTGCATTTGTTAAAGTGGTTCGAGAGTCGCGGGCGAGGCCAAGCAAAGGTGGGCAGCGAGGCGCAAGGCTCTGTCCTTTTAATTGATGCTAAGTGCTAACGATGTTCTGCAAGAGGAACTGAACTCTGCACACGCAGCTAGGCTTATCTGCACTAACATGAAAAGAAATTGAAATTAGGAGATCCTTAAGGTCAAGAAATTTGAGCTTAAAGGCACCTCGGGAGGTCACCTGGTCCATCAACACCTCACAGCGACAAGATGGATTAGACCCACATCATTCTAGACTGACACCTGCCTAACCTCCAGGGGTGGGTATCTGGTAAGCTTCCAGGCAGCCTATTTCCCCTCCTTGCAATTAAGAGTAGTAGAAAAGTCTTGCTGGCATCGAAGCTACGTCTCTCACGGGAGTTAAAGCCCATTATCCCTTGTCCCAGTAGACAGAGGGAGGACACGTGTGTTCCTGTGCGGCTGGATGTAGGTGGTCCTGCTGTGGCAGGGGGACTGGACTGGACCAATGATCTTTTGAGGTCCCTTCCAATCCCTAATGATTCCATGATTATTTCTTTCTGCTCTTCAGTCACCTTCCAAGATTCATCAGTTTTGTGGTTTCCCCTCAATTTTTTCAGTGTTTTCTCACGGACCGTGTTTCCTGCTGATCACAAGCGTGCTGCCCTGCGGTGAGGAACCGTGTCCAAGGCGCTCTGCTCCAAGAGCCAGACCTTTCTCTTCAGGACAGCTGCTTAGCCAGTCGTCTGCTGCATCCGCAGAGGTCCTGGCAGCCACCCATAGCCCAGAGCGCCCAGCTCACTCCTCCAGCTCCTGCGGGTCCCTTTGCGCTCCGAACCCATTTTCCACCCAACGCACAGCTCACCCCAGACCGCTCACTGAACAACAGCTCTCTGCTTTCTCCCATCTCACTTATCAATGGAATCAGCACGTTGCACTCTGGCCCAGCACAGGTGTCAGAGCACCCCGCTTTAGGCTTGGGGGTGAACTTTAGGCAGAGCGGGGCGGATGGTTGGACTCGATGATCCCGGGGGTCCTTTCCAACCGGAACGATTCTGCACCAGCCAACGCCAGCAAACCTCCCTTAAACTCTGCTCCATTCTCCCTCCTCACCCCCCCCAGTCATACCATCATATTTATACTTGCCTCCTTAATACCTGCTTAGAGAACACCTACAAATCCACTGATTCAATTGAAACACCCAGAAGACACACTTTCCCTTAAAGTGGATTAAAACAGTGTCAGCTCCCTTGAAGTTAATGAATTAATACGATTCCTTGGAGCTGTTTTTATTCCTTCCGCTGTCCTAAGCGATGCTGAAGCAGAAGGGGCGAAGTAACTGAAATCCAGACGCGTTAGCTTCTGCTCCATTAGGAGAAGGAGAAATCAATTTGGCAAAACATAAAAGAAGAAAATCAATAGCAAAAGAATCTTATTCTCAGCTGAGGACTCGGAATATATTGCAAACAATGGTGAGTGAAAATTAGTCATTGATTTGTATAACACCTTTCACGAGCCCAAAAAGCACTCCGAAGAATTATGGATTATTTAAACCCAAGGATCCCATGCGGCCAGATAGATGCATCCATCCCTGGAGCAGAATGCAGCTGCTGCAAAACTGCCCCAGCACAACACCGCAGCAGGGCCTGAGGGCACAAATGCTGTATCTGGAGGCGCATCAAGGGAGGCTGAAAATGCAGAACGGAATTAGCCGGGCTGGAATACGACCGCGCAGCAGCCCTATTGATTTCAGTTTAAGCGTAAGCTCATGGAAGATAGGTCCATCAGCCCATTAAACAAACTCTGACTCACAAAGTCCTTTAAATGCTGAGTCAGAAGCTGGAATAATGTGCCAGAGGACGGGTCATTTCGCGCTTGCCCTGCTCCTTCTGCTCTTTCCCTGGTTACTGTCAGAAGCCTGATGACACCAGGCTAGATGGACCTTTGGTCTGACCTAGCGCAGCTCTTCGGAAGCCCTGAGCTGACAGAGCTCACGGGCTGTGGGCTGCGGTGGCATGAGGCTGGCACAAGCCTTGCGCCTGCTGGCTCGGCAGCAGGGCAGGCGGTGCAGCCGACAAGGCAGCCTTTCGTGCTCCCTAGCCCGGATCACCGCGCTCACCTGGAGGAATGCTAAATCCTCAGCGCTGAGCGCACGTGAAGCTGCTTCAGGGCCACGTTTATAGCGCTGTCATCGGCAGCGAGAGCTTGCGCTGCATCAAATCACACGAGGTACCCTTTGCACCTCGGGATGCACTTAGTCAGCAAACTCCTGGGGGCAGGAACACGCCGTCTTCTGCTCCTCCAAGCACCTTATTCCATTACAGCAACATAAAGGTTGTTTATAACAATCTACTCCAAACACAGCTCACACAACCTATCCCTCCTGGGGTCCTGGGAACACCCTGCAGGGTTTGCCACGTCATTGTCACTCAAACCTAGTGGCCAGCACCTCGCGTTGTAGAGTGAGCTGAAAGCCAGTGACAGACCTCACCATCACAAGCGCAGCATGTCTTGGGCGAGATGATCTTGGATAACCACCTAAGATTCGAGCAAGGGGAAGAGGAAACAGAAGCAAGCGGTAGACATTTCTGCTCCCCACAGCCTGTTCTGCCACTGATCAGGAAGCTCCCACCACCCCGCCGGCTGCTGCAGGGCAGGTGGACAGGCACGCTGCAGAAAACTTACTGCCATCTCCTAAGATCTTTCTTTCTCCCTCAGCTTTCTCTGGAAAGCTTCTTGAGAAGATCAAAGTTCAAGAGAGCAGCAAGACAGAGTAAATAACTTGCAGGTCACAAGCTGGGACAGAAAGAAATCCATAGAGCAACCTGCACACGCAGTCCTGAGCAAGCGGAAGTGCACAGGATGACCCTGAGGCTCCGCGTGGAGTAGATACTTCCAACCCCTAACATCCTATGATCCTATGATACGCAGCACCTGCTTCATCCCAGCCACCTCAACAGTCCAAGTCCACTTGCCTCTCAGCTGAGGCAAAGCAAGGAAACGCAGCTAGAAAGTCTCAGGTTAGAGCCTGGCCCCTCTGTCCTCATCTTGAGAACAGCCAAAAGCACCGAAGGCTGCGTCAGCATCCAAATCAGAGCAGGCGCGGTGCGTGTCAGCGGCATTCCTAGACTCATGGCATCATTGTGGCTGGAGAGAACCTCCAGGATCGCCAGGTCCAGGGCTGGTTATTCTTCCTGGGGAAGGATGTGGGAGAGAGCTCTCCTTCCTCTGCTTTTCCTGACGTCGTGTCTAGCAGCTCGTCTTTTAAAGCTGCACCTTGGAAGAGCAGAGGAGGGAGGTTTACTCCTTCCTGCAAGCCACGAGGTAGAAATCCACAGCACAGAGTAGAACACAGGCCTTAAGAATACAACCTGTTCTTTGGTTTAATGAAGCAGTGAGCAGAACTGAGAGATGTTCCTGCACCTGAACAACGGCGGAGGCCCCTAGGAAAACTACCTTCCTCCTTGATTTAACACCTGCATCCTACTAACCTTCGGGTTTACACTTGTTTCTGTCTTCCACGGCTCTTTCTGCCAGGTAATGAGCTTTGACCCCGTGGTTGGGAGAGCTCTCAAAGCCTTCCCCTCTGGAGCTGGCCAACGGCCCCAGAAGTCCCCGTAAGGACGGCTGCACCCCTCACCTCGCCCTCACTGCGCCGCAGAAGCCTCATTCCCTTGGACACAGAAGGAAGAGCGAAGCCAGGACCTCCTGGGCTCTCGGTCTCCATGAACCCTACGTTCGTCTTCGTTACAACCTCCTCCCTGACAGGAATGGCCCTTGTCTGTGTTTTGTGGAGCTTTGAGCATGCTGCCAGCGCTTTAACCATCAAACGCCGGGGAGAACCGTACACCTGGATATCGTTCTGCAGGAGGCATGTGCATGCTCACACAGACAGCAGATGTACAGCAACACTGAACATGCAATTGCAGGCTGCATCTGCATGCGTGCAGGTCAAACGCAGGGCAGTCCTCTCCACAGCACACAGAACCTGGGAGCACACTGGCCCGAGAGAAAGCTCACCAAGCCCTTTAATTCTGGCTGCTGAAAGGTGCAAGTTCTAACTCGCGTTTGGATGGGTGATTTCCCCAGGGAACCCCAGGTGTCCTGGGCACAAGCCAGGCGGTTATTGCTGAGCGCCGGGGTTGAGGTTCACCTCACCTAACCCGAGCCATCTGTCTCCCTGTGGCACCTCCAGAGGGTGATAATAGCTGGGAGGATGGAATGAATCACCCTGCCCGAGTCTCACCGCTGACTACAGAGGCGGCCCCGACCGCTCGCTTAGATAACTCTGTAGTTTTGGAACAGCTTTGGCTAGGTGAGATGAATGCCAAACTCAGTCAATACTAGCCCGCAGAGATCAAGTGAGTGGGAAGCCTTCGCATCACAGCTGGATGGGAATAAGAAGGAGCAAGCCATAACCCCCAAATTCTCTCAGCAAGAACTGGTTTATCATCCCCAGAAACTTCTGCAGCTGCATGAAGTGCTCTTCATTAAAACCCAACTAACTACTGCTGAGGCAACCACCATTAGCATCTTAACTATATTTGCTGATAATGAAACTTTGAGGTGTCTTTTGTACAGCTTTCAGTTCCTGGGAAATGGTGGTTGTTACCAGAAATGGCTGAAGAGCACCTCTCCTTTGGTCCTGATTTGGGTGGCTCCCTTTTAGCCACCATGGAAATCAAGAAGAAGGCACAGAGGTAAAAAAACCCAAGCAAACCCACACGACCTGAGCTGGGCTCAGCAGGCTCTGACTGTTCTAGAACAGAAGGCTCTTAATTGTTGTAGCTCCTCCACCTTTCAGGACATGACATGACCCACCAGACAGTGCCTTTAGAAGTCACTAGTTGCCCACTCATTTCTGCAGCTGAATTTGTTGGCTTTAGAGTCATTGCACTGGCTTCAGGGTTCCACCTCCCATTAGCACTATCGACCATGAGACATTGTTAGAGGGTTTTTGTGTGCTGCTTTTCTTTGTACCTTCACTGGCTGGAGCACAGCTCTTCCCCGTGTCCATTAAATATACATTTGAACAGCATTTCCACCTGCACTCTGTCACCTCAGGTTCTCAGGGGGTGCCCCTCCACTTGGCTCCGAGCTCAAGGGCGCCCTTGATATCAGCCTGAGCGCGCCAACAGGCATGCTAATGCCCATTTGAAACAGCTTTTCCTCTGCCTCAGATGTCTCCATGCACTCAACGAACACTCGGTACGCGGTGCTGTAGGGTGACCTCACCTCGTCCTGTCAGCCAGCTACAGCTGCTTCCAGGCACCTCCTAGACTTGGCCTCTCTTCCTGGAGCACGTCGTTCCCCGCTGCTTTAAGATCCAAGGCAGCGAGGGGTTGTGTGCCCACTGATCTGAGCTCACCTTCCCGCAGGCACTCACCTGCCACTGCTAACTGTGGATCCCTTTTCAAAACGCCCCCGATCTCCAGAAAACGGGGAGCACCCCGCCGTGACGACTCCCTTCCGGAAAGACAGAACAAGGAGCTTTCTGCACGAGACACTTGGGCAGCGCAGCTAATCCGTGCCTCTGCTGCCGGGAAGAGGTGTCTGTGTGGGTCACCAAAGAGGCTGCGGACTGGGAACGGGTTCAATTCAGCCTCTCCCATCTTGTCCTGTGGGCGACGCATGCTATCTCGGACACCCTTCTTTTATGAATCACTTCCACCTCTTGGGGTTGATCCTGCTGTGGCAGGGAGGCTGGACTGGACGATCTTTCGAGGTCACTTCCAACCCCTGATGTTCTGTGATTCTGTGAAGACATCATGACAGACAGGTCTTCAACAAGGAAATGGCAGGAGAACAAAAGCTGTTCCTGAAGAGATCCCAAAACACAAGTGAGGAAGAGTTGCACGGGCGCTTCTTCAAAGCAGAACGTGGTCAGATAAGAGACCTCAGGAAATGTACATTCATTCGATCCAAAATGCCTCATAAAAATGTGAACTCACTCGGGGCACGAGCAACGCGCGAGACAAATCGGCGGCGCCGAACGTTGGCTGACAGGGGGATGAAACCTGGCTGGGAACAGCTGGATTGCTCTCTCGACTAAATATTTACAAAAGCCATGATTACATCTCCCTGAGTGACACAGAGTGAACATCACAATTTATCAATCACCGTGTTGAACCCCCGTCCCGGCAGGAGGGGGTGGCACGCTCTCTTAACAGTGAGTGTCTGCTGTATGGTAATTAAGTGACTTCTTCTGCACTTCAGCTACCTCCCCGCCTCCTTCGGGTTCCAGGTTTGCATGCAGAGCAGGAGAAGACAAAAAGGGCCCCTCTGCCAGTCCCACAGGGCAGCCACTTCAGAAGGCCTTTCTCCAGCAGGTCCCAGGGTGTCGCTCGCAACGAACGAGCGGCATCCACGGCTCACCTCTGGAAGCCACTTTTGGACCTCAACTTTCTCTCCAGGAATCGTTGTTCAACAAGAAGGAGAAGTTTGGGGTGATGAAGTGCCTGCTCCCCCGGGAGCCTGAGAAGAGAGCTTCCCTCACACGGATCACAGAGGCCTGTTTTGTAGGGGTTGAGAGTCTGCACGGTAGTTGTGTTCTAGCCTTCGGAGCCCATCAGCTGCCGAAGTGTCAATGTCCCTTCTGCTTGGCACCTGCAGCGGGGCTGATAGATCAGTAAGCACGTGGCCATGGGAGCGTGGGACTTGGTTGCCCTTACAGGAGCCCTTAATGGCTCAGACAACCACAGCAAGGTTGTCTTTTCTGAAACACAGGGAGGGGGCAGAGAACTTACGATAAATTTAGTTCTCTTTTGAAGTTAATAACCTCCTGCAAAGGCCTTTGGTAAAACACAGGCACCTTAACATTTTTTCCCTTTCGAACCATTTTCCCTCTATTTTTCCCCCCTCAGATTTTACCATCTGAGGAACCCTGTCTCTTCAGAAGTAGCTGCTTTGTGTGAATGACATCAGCAGACCACGGGGTTACCCCTGGCAAGCTGGCGCCCTGAGGGGGATGAAAGGAACTCTCTTGCCGGCCCGCGTGCTCCTTTCCTTTCCTGCACTCGGTGCCTTTTGTAACGTGCAAAGCAAAGGGAGGTTTGGCTCCCCCCTGGGGTTTTTTTTCAACTCTTTTTTTTCCTCAGGAAAGGAACAAAATATTTGACTGGTTTCTCCGAGGTCTCAGCTGCTACTTCAGGTTTGCTTGGTACCTCTTTCAGAGGTGAATGATTTAGGCTCCTTCTGCTTCACGTCACAGCGTCTCTTGCTCACCATGGAGTTCTCCAGAGAGGTGTTTGAAAACCCAGTGAAGCTCGGGTCCAAGGTCTACGCACGGGAAGAGGATGTCTGCAGACACGGCTAATGGCAGCCCTTACAAACTCCTCTCAGCACAAGCAAAGGCTCTGCTGTCCTGACTTCAAACAGTAGCAGACACAATCTCTCACCAGCTTCTCCTTGTGGACATCCTGTTGTAACTCACCTCCTTCTGGCCTCTCCCAGGTCAGATGCTGCAGAGGTATCACAGAACATGAGGGATTGGAAGGGACCTCGAAAGGTCATCCAGTCCAGTCCCCCTGCCACAGCAGGACCACCTAGATCAAGTCACACAGGAACACGTCCAGGTGGGTTCAGAAGCCACACTGTTGGTGTGGAACGGAGATGACATGGAGGAGACAACAGGTGACTCTAAGAGTGTCTACAGCACGGCGATTCCTTCCCTGGAAGGGGCTGCCCCAGGGGGTTGTGGAGTCTCCTCCTCTGGAGACGTTTAAAAGAAGAGTGTGTTTTTCTTCCTGAGTCAAGTCATAAGAACAACGCCCGTTCTCTTTCTGAAGCAGCTACTTCTGAGTCACTACACCTGCCTGACACCGCTTGACACCTGCGGAACAGAAGATGCCTGTACGCCTGCGCGCAGCCCGAGAACACCCGGTGGTTCCCCAAACGGAGAGCAGTGGAAAGCCAGGCCAGGCTTAGGAGCCATCAGTCAGTGGAGGACCAGAAAAGGTCTCGGCCACCTTGTAAGTGTGACAAGGGGAGAAGAGCGGGCTGCGCGGCAAGCGGGCAACTTCAGCAGATGAGAGAAAGCCACGAGGGATGAGGTGATGAAGACACTGGGTTACGGCTGGCACAGTTTAAACCAGGGTACGTTTGGTCAAGTGCTTGTCACAGCCTCTCCAGGAATCACCACCACCACTCCTGTTTATTAATCTTAAAGGGGTAGTACCTGCAGCTCCCAGTGAGAACCAAGGCTCCCCCGGCACACACATGACAAAAGGACGGGTCCTGCCGTGCACAGCGCACGGAGAAGGAAGACAACGAGCACCTCCAGAACAGAACAGCAGGATAAAGCCATCTACGTGATTTTTGAGGCCAAATTTTCTTGTGCAGGAAACCACTCTGTTCCAAAAACACCCTGTTTGGCATTCCAAACAGAGCCACATCCCACATTTGAAATCTCACAGGCAGGACAAACCCCCCCCACAGTGTCAGTTGCAAACACTTGGTCAAGCCGAGCGCATCTCAGGTTGCGTCCAGAGCAAGTGCAGGTTCCTCTGGCTCACCCGAGCAGCTCTGCGCCGGGGCACACTCACAGCAGCAGGTTTTCAGAACACAGACATCCCCCCATCTGTCTCCCCGTTTTGTTGCAGCCGTGTCCTCCCCATGTTTCCCCAGGAAATCATGTTTTGACACACCAAAAGGAGATTCCCCTTACAGCAGCCTGCCTCGAGGCTGTAAAGAAGCCCGCGGATGCAACAGGAGTGAAGCCAACAGCATTCCAGAGACACTTGGGAGGAGGATATGGGAAGTACTTTTAACTCACAGGCACAGTCTGTCAGCCTGCCCCCGGCAGGTTTTACCCTTTCTGACGTCACCGTGGAGACCCGGAGATGTGGGATTCCCCTCCCCTCGCTGTGAGTCCCTGGAAGCCCCGGCAGCTAGAAGAGAGCCCCAGTCGTGGAGGCTCCCTTTACAGTCAGTGCAGAGAGCAATGCCCTCCTAAGACAGACACCTGGGGCAGATGGCATCAGTCACCCTCTGAAGGGGCACTCTCTCCACCAGTGCAAAGAGCCTCCGACCACAAACCCAGAAGATTTGATGCCGCTTACAAACCAGATGAGACAAGTCCCTCTTGAAGTAACTCTCCAAGCAAAGGGAGCCAGGGCTAGTGCATGTCCTCGCGGAGGAACGAGCTTCTGGGACACTTTCAACAACCCAACCCAACTCCACCAGAGCTGGTTGTGTGCTCTGGTATTCTCCACTGCAGGGACCACCTGGTTTCCCCAAGTCCAGTGGTTGTTTTAAATCTCCGAAGGATGCAGAGGTGAATTCAGAGATTTAGAGGCTGCTGACCGCTGAGGGCACGGCGTGGCGAGCCCTGCCGGGGAGCTGCTCCGTGGCCTGGAACCAATCACCTCACCTCCCTCCTCACACTGCTGCTCTCACCGTGGATGCTGCTGTCAGCGGAAGCGTGTGGCTTCCGGGGCAGTTGGGGCTGGTTTGGGGGGAGCCCGCCAGCAGAGGATCCCAGCACCCAGAAGCGACGCCTCAGTAAGGACAAAGCATTTGCAGAGGGATTTGAAAGACCATTTGTGCAAGACTTCTTTGAAGATTTGATGTTTTTGGGGTCTTGAGCTCGCCAGGCTCCGCAAACACGACAGTGTTTTGCAGGAGTCGGTGCCCATCGTTTACATCCTCATGGGGATGAACTAGTCATCTGTGTTTTCATGGCCGGCCTCTGTTCTGCCTGGCCACTCTTACACCTGTGGAGCAGGTCATGTTAACAAACTCTCAGGCTCTTCCCTGGCATCGCTGCGGGAAAAGCAGCAGGCTCACGTGTTCCTTCCACCATATTCAGGCTGGATGGAGACGTGGGTACAGCACCAGCCAGGCAGCTGCCACGAATCAGCTCCCTTTGCACCCGGATGAGGAGCAAAGAAAGCTCCTGGGTGCAAAAACCGCCAAGCCACTGGAATCCTTGCCCCAGCCACTCCAGGCAGGCTCACCTTCCTGAGGTAAATTTCACCTCTGCTAATCCTATCAGTTAATATTGAAATCAAATACAGTCCAATGTTTGATGTGACAGCCTCCTCCTTACAAAGTCAGCTGCATCCGTTTTATTTGCATATGGTTTAATTGCATTTTCATTCCCGGTCTGTGGAAGACAGTCTGTGTACAGTGGGCACAGGAACTCTCTATAACTGCCGTGGTGGGAGGGAGAGGCTATCGAACCTCGAATAGTTTGCTCTGGATTAGCCCTTTCTATAGAGCACAGGAAGGCTTTGAACAGCTCAGGGCCCAGTTTGGGAAACTGCTGGTTCCTCTGAGGAGAAGGGAAGGACTGACGAAGGCGTGACGGTGGAACCACTCCAATTAACGACGCAACGAAAAGATGGGAAGAGCAGATTTGTAAGAGGTAAGTGCTCCACCCCTCTGGAAGGAAAATCAGGGCCTTGTATATTTTTCTGCATCAGATCAGCCTTCTCACCATGCGATCACTTCATGGTCCTTCTCTGGAGCTACAATTTTAGCCGTCTACAGGGGCAGTACCTAGAAGCTCCTCTTCTCGTGCACTCAGACCTTCCGGCTGAGATGCGTTTACAAAGCAGACGTACGGAGTCTCCTTCTCTGGAGACGTTTAAAACCCGCCCGGGTATGTTCCTGTGCAACTTGATCAAGGGGATCCTGCTGCGGACAAGATGACCTTTCGAGGTCCCTTCCAGTCCCTAATGTTCTGTGAAATCAGAGGATTTTCCCCCAGATGCCTCAGGAATAATTAATCCCATCCTTCCTCCTCGCCACATCTCACAGCCCAGGACAGCTCTGCTTCTTCCTCTAATGCTGGCAGAGGGGTGTGAGTAGTTCTTGTAATTCAGTCATCAGGCTTGAAGACTGCTTCCCGAGGCGAGGTGGGAGCCAAATCTCCAAGCTGCACGCATCCCATATGGCCCACTGGGATCTAAATGCAACCAATTCCTGCTGGCTGAACTGTAATAACGAAGCCTGCGAGGGGGAAGGCTGTGTTCAGGGCGACGGGAGCCACACCACGTGCAAACCCCGCTCCCCAGACCGAGTGGAGATGCTGCTGCTGCTGACTGCTGCGAGGATAAGGCAGGGGGCTGTAATTGGTGCATTGCACCTGAAATCAAGGAAGCGTTTCCTGCTGATGCTGCCAGGCCTGCCTTGCAAGGCTAGCCCTAGTGACCAGCAGTTGCACTTTTTAATACGGTTTCCAAAGCAGGCGGTGGCCAGGAGCAGTCCCACTGGAGCACGCACCGCACGTGTCTCCGCGACGCTGCCTCACGTACATTTCACAGCTGGCTGCTTTGCAAGGCTGCGGACGCGCGACTTACTCACTCCGTGAGAGCCCCATGAAAGCATTTACTAGGAGACTCCCTGGCAGGAAAATCCACCTCGGTGCAGTTCCAAGCCACTCTAGACTTTTTTTAATCACCTAATGAGCAGAGTTTCCCTTTCACCGTTGGGAAAGGACAGCAAGGCTTGGAAAAAAAAATAAGAACCAGTCCAAATCTCTGTCCACTGGAGCTGGGCTTGGAGTTGTTTCAGTAAACAGCACAACAGCCTGCACCCTTCTAGTTTAAATAGGAAGTCAGTATCTCTTTGTACCCCTGATACAGCACAAGTCGCAAGAACACACCCTAGTCCTTATCTGCCTGAGGAGCACACGCGAAGGATCCATGGATCCATCCACACCAGCGTTGACACACCGCAGACAGCAATAAGGCAGTGAAGAGAAATTAGCTTCTGTGGAGCTGCCTCTGCCAAGACCAAAAGCTTTTTCACCTCCAGTCACCGCAAGGTCTTCCTGGACTAAAGTCCTTTTGGGATCCTAAACGAGGCTGCTTTTGGTTTCGTTCCGTCTGGGATAAGATCTGCCTTACTCCTGAACGTAAAGGCACGGGATCAATAACTTCATCATAGCAGTAATTTCCACGCGGTGTCGGATAGGAATTGTTGACAGATGAAGCTCCATCTGTCACAGTATTTTACAGTAACAAGCCAAAACACAGCAAGAAGATTTTGTAAACTGTGCTGTCAGGAACCATCGCAACCAAACCCCATCTTGGGGGCTGTTGTAAATAGAAGTCGTTGTAACAAAAAGCCTCAATTCAAAGCTTGGATCTCGGGACAAGTGTGGCTCCTCAGCACCTTCAGACAAGGACTTGCAAGGGAATAGTGCTGAGCAAAGCACTGCTTAGAGCACACTTATGTGCTCTCCTTGCTCTTGGAACTGGGTAGTGCAAGACAGACCCCATCTAGAAGCCATGGAACCACCCTACGTGATGTCAAGCCCCAGCTATCACTCTTCATACATATTCATCTTCCTCTGGCTCAATGTGTAAACGGAGCAGCCATAGAACCATTCAGGTTGGAAAAGACCCCCGGGATCAGCGAGTCCAACCAGCAACCCTACTCTACAAGTTCACCCCGAATCCAGATCCCCCAACACGACATCTAAGCGACTTCTAAACACACCCAGGGATGGGGACTCAACCACCGTCCTGGTCCTGCAGTGCTCTGTGTCTACTCATTCCAGCACATGCAGGGTTCCACGGGGTTAAGCTGAGGATGGGCTGCAGGGATGGCAGATGATATGGAAAGAGAGGCAACTCTGGAAAGGACAGAGATGTGTGATCCCTGCTGGCACTGGCTAGCACCCACCGGCAACGGGATGCCATGACTCTCACCTTCTCCCTTTCTCCTCCTTTTCACGTTCGGGTGGCAATAGTCACACTGGATTCAGCAGCTCTGCAAAGCCAGGCTCTTTGAAGTGTATGCCCCTGGTCTGATCTGCAAGTGTGGCCCATCCTTTAGTTCGAGTCTCACTGAAGTTTCTATCCACCACATGCTTCCCCTTCCTTCCCAGACCATCAGAAGGCTGGAGGCACAGAAGACGGATGATCCTGCCCTTGAACCAGCACTTGTTTTCCAAGTTAGCTTCCACCACAGGCTCCCTGCTGGAGCTGGACCTTGCACTAAACACAGAAACAAAACAGAGCACCTGGTGCAGCAGAACATAATGCACAGAACAGTGGTGGTTTGAGAGGTGAAACTTCACCTCAGCCACACAAACCAGAGCCACTCGGCTTTGCACACTCCTCAGCGCCGCTCTCTGTAGAAGCCAGAGGCAGAGTGAGAGAGCGAGGAGGAATTAAAAAAGCCCTGCGTGGAAACACGAGAGAATCACATCAAACTCGGTTTGTTTTCTGTACTTGCTGGTCTGTTCTGGGCTTAATTCGTGTACCACAGCTGTTCCCTCCTTTGCACCAAGTGCAGGCCAACGCAGCACGGCCTCCTCGGTGTCTTCTGCGCGTTTGCTGGGTGAGCAAAGCCTTTGCATTTCACACATCATTTGCAGCGCGCTGCTGTGATCTCACAAAACCAGTGGGCTTTCACCGAGCTCAGAAGTGAGATAAACATTTTGTTCGCCTGCTAATTCGGAAAGTTCTGCAGATTTCCTGACAGGAGGCACCCTGAGCAGTCAGGGAAACGCAGTCGGTTCAACACGATCCGCACCACATGGCCAACGAGCCTGCCCAGAAGTCGGTAAATAAATCGGGAAGAAAGGGAGGGAAGTGAAGACCAGATCTTCAAAGCCGTGCCACCCCGCTCCGGCAACGCAAACCCAGCTCCTCTCAACCTTCCGTGCGTTTCACATGCCTGCCTCGCTGAATGCACTCACTCACTCCTGATTCGAACCAATAGACAAAAGGGAAGAGCATCTTTCTCCCTCTCCTGTCAGTGAGCCAGAAGCAGACATCGTCTCCCGGCACGAGAGAATGACCGTCCGCTCAGGGGCAAATACCGGGTGGTGTGTCCAGCTGCCCAGTGCATCCAGGTCAAGCGTGTGTTTTCAGGACCACTGGACGTGAAGGACTTGAGAGACTGGATGTCTCATCCGTGCATCAAGGTCTGGTCTAGGGGATCCTGCTGTTGCAGGCGGATTGGACTGAATGATCTTTCGAGGTCCCTTCCAATCCGTTGTGATTCTATGATTCTACCCACCAAACCCCGTGGCAACGCTCCTGTTTGTTCCAGAGGGGCAGAACCAGAGCCCTGTGCGTGCGCCAGTCAGTTGGGCAGAACCTCTCTCGATCTGCTAGCCACCCCTGCCAGGCCCAGCTCAGAGTGTCGATTCTGAAGTGCAGTTAGAACGAGAACGCAGAGAAACAGAAAAGGTGAAGCTCAGCAGAAAAAGTGTGACTCTCTACAGGGAGGTTTTTTCCCACGTGAGAAGGTGTGAGTTCATGGTTCCGTGCAGCCAGAGATACGACTGTTGGTGGCCAAAGCAGCACCTGATAGCAAGACAACCGCAGGAAAGGCACTGGAAGCTGTGCAGCCAAACTCTGCTGCCTGACACGCTGTAGGCTGGTTCGGGCTGGGTGTTTTTCACATCAGTAGTAGCACCCTCCCATGCACAGTGAGCTTTGGCACTGCAAAATGACTAATTCCTTCTGGATCCCTAGAACGTAGTCACCACCAAACCTCAAGACCAAGCTCTCCAAATGAAAGAATGACGCGTCTTGTTTATTAGTGACAAGACAGGGGACGAGGCAGCGTTTCAACCTCCAGGCCAGCACCAGGCAAGCAAAGGGCCTGGTTCTGCTTCTTTTACTTCACGTCACGTAACAGCGTAGAAAGGCGCCATCAGAGCCAGCAGAGTTGGCAATAAAATGGCTATTCAGATTTTATCAGTATGGGAGGAAAAGGACTTAAAAAAGCATGAGAGAGAGAGAAAGAAATGGATGGAAGCCTCCTATTTGGCACCGCACTGCAGAGAGCCTGGAAAGTGATGATTGTCTCGTGTTCCTTATTTCACACGGCAATATGTTGTAAAGAGGATGGAACCAGCCACATATGTTCTGGGCCTGGCTGGGATGCGTCTGTTTTTTAGGAGCACGGAAAGAATGTTTCTCCACATTAATAAGGACTCAAGGAAATACAGGGCTACATCTTCCAAACTAAACAAGAGAAAGCCAGAAGACGCAACCTTCTGAAGCAGTTACGCTTAAGGCAAGGCTCAAGAAGTTGGAAGTGAGAGCCCTCCACGAACGTGAGCCCTGGCAGTGCTCAGAGAAATGCCCATCTTCACAGGGGAAATCTCCTGTACACAGAGCACCCTCAGGAAACTGGAGATCTGGTTTAGGGAAACACCAAAAACCTCAGATCTACGCGTACACCTACGTTTGAACACGTGTTCCTGAAAGCAGCTATACTTCTGCTAGTGCTTTATGGTCAACCCCGAAGAGATAAAAGATGATGAAGGGAGTAGAACACCTCCCTGATGAGGAAGGGCTGCGGGGGCTGGGGCTCTTGAGCTTGGAGGAAAGGAGACCAAGGGGTGACCTCCTTCGTGTTGATCAGTATGTGACTGGTGGGTGTCAGGAGGATGGAGCCAGGTTCTGCTCAGGGGCATCTAGTGATAGGACAAGTGGCAGCTGGAACACAGGAGGTTCCACATCAATATGAGAAGGACCTTCTTCCCAGTGAGGGTGACAGAGCTGGAAGGGGCTGCCCAGGGTGGTTTGTGGAGTCTCCTTCTCTGGAGACATTCTCACCTGGACTGGGTGACTGTGGTCTAGGTGGTCCTGCTGTGGCAGGGGGATTGGACTGGCTGATCTTTGGAGGTCCCTTCCAATCCCTAGTGCTCTGTGACTCCGTGAAAAGCTGAACCACCACCAGCCTTTAGTTACTTCACATCAGGGCTAATTTTTCAGTGTGTCTTTCGAAGGATGCTGATGGGGGTTTCTCAAACATCCCAGGTCTTTTCCTTCCGGAGAGAGGAAACGCAGCAGGTCAGGCAGAACGGCACAGGGGTCTCTGAAGGTCTTTGCTGTGGATGCTGCACAAAACCTCTTCGCGCACCTGAACAGAAGGCAAAGCAGGGTGTTCCAGACAGATAACCGCGTGGTTACGGAACGCTCGCCCAAGTAAGGTCCTTTCTGTGCCAAAGTGGGGTTTTAGAGATGGCAGCTCGTTTCCTTCGTGGCGCGTCTTTTGAAAGGGGTGGAGGCAGTACGTAGGGACTGAACTATCAGACCTTGGAAAAAGCTGTTATCTCAGCAAGAGGAGGACTCGCTGCACAGACTTGAGAAAGACACCAACACAGCACAGTGGAAAATGCCTCCGGTGCCAGAGATATTTTTAAGGTATCATTGAACAACAACGTTAGCAAAATTAACACTTGTAAGAAAGTAGAAACGGGGCGAGAAGCGGGGCTGAGGCCAACACTGATTGGGGAGGTTTCCCAATTCCTGCTCAGAAAGGCAAAGCAGTCTCCTGGGTAGAGATCCACTGCGATTTGGAAGGCAGGAGTTCTCTCCCTCAGTGCCCTGCCGACCCTTTGCATTTAAAGACGAGATGTTCCCTGGCTGCAGAACGGGAGCCGTGGACGCGTGGAGCGCCTTGAGACCCGCCACCGCAAAACTCTGCGCCAGGAAGAGGAATTCCAAGCTCTGCAGTTAGCTGCACGCAAGGGCATCGCACACAGCAGATCAAAGGCTCCTGCCACCACCCCTGATTTGGAAATCTGGTTCTGATTTAAGTGCCCCACAAAATGATGATGTTACCCGTTTTTCCTATGAGTGGAGCACCACTTCTGCGGGTGGTTTCCTCTCAGGAACCTTGCTGCACCGTGCCATGGATCACGCAGTCCCACTGTTGGAGGATGAACTAACTGCTCACTGGTGTCTCCAGCGTGAGTAAATCAGCATCTGCATGAGGCAATCCCCCCCCCTGCACACACGTTACAGACAGGGATGTGTACTTCAAGGCTGCTCTTACAGGACACGCAGTGGTGGACACCACGCGAAGTCCTCACCTCGGAGGGAAAGGGGATTCGATTTACACAGGACCCCCCTGTGCACAGGGAGAGGTCAGGCTGCCACAAGCTGTGATCCTGCCTGAAACGTCCATGGACCTGGAGCAATGGTGCTGGCTGCTTCCTCCAAGCCCTGCAGCACAGGCTGCTTCCAGGGAGGAGTGCAGTCAAGGTCACAGTGACACAGCCCTTTCAGGATGATCACTACCATGGCCTTGAGGGAAGTGCCTCTCTGCCTCTCCGTGGAAGCGGTCGACCCCTCTCGGTAAGACAAGGGGTTTCCCAAACCTTGCTTTTCCGACACAGCAACACAAGTGGCTGTACAGGTCAGCTGTCACATCTCCTCCTCTGAGAAGAAAGGTCTCATAGTCCTCTCCTGACATCTTCTTTAATAAGCAGCCTGACAGGTTATGCAGCCTCCAGCTGTTTTATTGCTGCAAGCTGGGCAAAAGCCAGTGGAAGACGGTGGGCGTAACGCTTCATCCTTTCATTCAGAATAAACTCAGAGAGAAGCCACCAAGGTTCTTTATGAAGCCAGATGTTTGAAACAATAATGATCTCCACCCCAAACATCACTACATGCCATCTCTCAAAACAAAGACACATGTGGACAGAGAGGTTTCGCAGGCAATTATGTTGTTAGGGATCAGGCATGACAGACACAGCGAGACCGGAGGAGCTGAGGAGGAAGACAAAAAAGACCCTGTCACTGCTCTGACAAGACAGGAAAGAATAAGCATCAGGGTGAGCAGGGGCTGGGGCAGAGACCTGACCCTGTGTGTAAAGAGATTATCTCCTGGCTGATCCCCTGTGGGTTCAAGGGAGCAGTTCCTTGTGCATTCTTTGTCATAATACAAGATTTCATCAAGACCACTTGATTGCCTCATCCATCTCTTCTCCTAACGGAAGAGCAGCAGCACCCTGAACTTTGTCCAACTCCTTGGGTCACACGTGCCTAACATTTAACCTGAAAGTCCCTTGTGCTCGCATACACCATCCAGTGAGCGAACTAAAACCCAACAGTCCTCTGGGGGTTGGGGTTTTCTAACAGCTACACAAGCTGTGCAGACTCCCACTGCCTCCCCAGACCTGCCCACGGAGCGCAGAGGAAAAGCCACCAGGAGAACACAAGCCCAACGCGGAAACGTAAGCGTTTGGTGCTCCCACTTAACCTGGAGTTTTGCATTTGCTTCCATAACAGCACCTTGTGGCTCTTCAGGAGTAACCACCACATTCCCTGACCAGTAACAGCCAGAGGGCTACCATTTATTTGACAGACCCTCGTGATGCTGACACACGAGATTCTAGGGTAAACGCGGAGGAAAGGGGAGAAAAAGAGGAGCAGCCATTCTGCAAACAGCTGCTGAATTCTTGTCATCAATTCATTTCTCCTGATTCGCTGCATTTTGTTAGCTGTTGGATCGATGCCTTCCAATTCAACCCCATCGTATCTTTATTCTTCCTTTTCTCACAGCTTAGGAGAGCGCAGTCTCAAGACTGCAGAGCTTTGGACCACTTGTGCTGCTAAGACCAGGGAGCAAATGTCCCAGCTTTGGAAAGGACTACGCACAGCAACTGCTGGCAACCCCTCCCTCTGTCTCACTGGGCTAGAGCAGCCCACTCGTGAAGCACCTCTTCTGTGCCTGCTTCAAAGCATTAGGTCTTTCCCAGCCCCTCCCTTACACCTTCTCCTTCTCATATTAGCCATCACACTCTGCCTCTCTGCATCTCCTCCACTTTCTCCAAACAGCTCTTAGGAAGAGACAGAAGACTGGCCCTTCTCCACTGGTCCTGGAGCTCAGACTCCACCTAGGAACAAACCTACAACCCGTCACCACTTTCCTCAGCCCTTAACTAAAGCTTCCCCTTCCCTCCACACCCTGCAGCTGTGCCTGGGCACCTCCTGACTCCAGTGCCTGGCTGCCTCACCTGGCTCCCCCAGCCGCGGCGGGTTCGGAAGGAAGTGCAATTGCTTTTAATTCTGTCCCTCACGCTGGCCCTGTGGGCGCTGGCTCGCTGGCTCGCTGGCCCGCTAGCCCAGCTGTGGTCCGAGCTAAATCGGTGCCCCTCAGGCACAGCCTCCCCTCAACAAGCTGTGACTGACCGGAGGGGAACAAACGCGCACGCACGTCCGCATCACTTCTCTGGGGGTCTCTTGCAGTGTGAAGCCCATCAGAAGAAAACATCTGCCTTGTTTGTTTTTGCTCCACAGCTCTGGAAATGCAAACACCTCAGCGCTCAGCCCGCTGCAGCAGAGGCTGCGAGGAGCTCCGCACGGAGGAACACATGACAGCAGCCCCAGGTTCAAGCAAAGTGAGAACAGAAACACGTTAGTGGGAGAGCGGGAGGCTTTCTGAACACTTCTTTTGGTGTAGTCCCAGCAAGCCTAATGTGAGGAAGAAATGCAGACTCTTCCTCCATGCCACCAGCTGTACAGAAGAGCCATGATCATACATGATCCACCTACCCTGGTCAGGGCAGGCATCTCTGCTTCCCTCACCCACCGCAGTGCAAGACCCAAAACGCCTAACGTGGCCGTTGGCCCGCAGGATCGGCCCCAGTCACTGCTGGCTATCAGAGCCCCTGACCACCAGCCCACGCCAAGCGTTCTGACTTGGGCATCAGCTGCAGGCAAGGCTCAGCCTCAGGAGGCAGGCTGCCAGCCGTGTGCCACGCCTCTAAGGTATGCCAGCACCTCAGAAGGAGGACCTCACGGAGGGATCGCCAGCACTAATGAGCTCTGTCTCATTCAGCAGTTACTCTGAAGGCTCCCCCGAGCCTCAGGAGCCTTAAAAAAGACAACATGCTTCCAGTCTTGTTTTGCAGCAACTGTAGTCATTTGGCTTTAGCATCGAACTTACTGTTTGAGAGAAAAACCAGAGATGCTCTGGAGAAGGACTGCAGACACAACAATTAGCAAATCCTCTTGCTGAAATCGATTTCAATCACAAATGCTGGCATTTCACTGAAACTATAGTTTTCCAGTAGAGGGAACGTACAAGACAGGATGACCCTTCCTGCCTTGAGTAACGAATATTGAATCTACTTGAATTCTGCTCATTTACAGGAGTTGAAGCAACAAACGGGAAAAGGGCTGGCTGAACCTGAAAGAACTGGGACACTTCTCAGAGCTCTGGGAGCCCCTTCTTTCTGCAGTGTGGCTCAGCAGCCCTGACTGTATTTTCTAGCTTTCAGGAGGTGAAACACCAAAGCTGTTCAGCATTTGCCTGTGGCTGCAGAAGAACACGGGAAGGAGGCAGGTGAAATGACAGAAGCAGAGCTATGTTCTGTTACTGTGCTGAAGTCCCACTGTCATTCACCACAATCTCAAAGAGCAGCGTTAGCCCAGCTCCACCAGCTCCCCAAAACAACACACAACAATCTAATTCGACTTTCCTGTAACTGGTACGAGCGGGTAGGCAAGCTCAGCTCTGCCATTTCCTCAGCCCTCCGGTGTCTGCAAATTGAGAGTCTTGTCATGCAGGGGTTTTAATAGAATTCTGTGCATTTTTGGAAACTAAATTAAGTGATGAACTTCTCCATGGTTCAGCCTCTGCCAGGTCAGCACATTAGACCAAGGCAAAAACTTGCAGAGCAATTGGGAAATGCACTGCTCTGTTCCATGGCAGCTAAGCTATCACACCTGGGTGGTGGAGGAGCTCACCTGTCTTCCCCAGTGCCCCACCGGTCAAAGCGAGGGATCTCCCAGGGTAAAGATGAGAGCACGCCACCAGCACAGTTTGGCACCTAGAGAGCAGAGCCTGCCTGCAGAAAACACCCCGGGACCACCAGCCGGTAACAGTTGGTTGCACCAGAGAGACACCTCAAAACCAAACTCCAATCCATCCCCACGTCCGTGAGAAGTGTTAAAATCACACAGCTGGAAGTGTCATTGTCTCAGCTCACACTTTCAATTAAACAACTGCTTCTGGGCTTGCTATCAAACGTCCAAAATTGCAGCTAGAAGCACAAGCAACTCAAAACAACCCCCCAGAACGAAAACGCTCGCACACCCTTCGGACCGCCGCGCCTGGAGAACTCTGCCAACAAGGCGCCTAAAAAGAGGGAGAGAACCTCAGAGTGGGAGCAAAGGGAAAGGGAATGAGACTGAAAGGGAATAGAAGGGAATCCCACGGGGAGCCAGCAGAAAAGCTCCTGCCATTCTGGTGGTCCTGAGAGTTTGTTCCAGGTGGCCAAATAGATGTTCACTCGAGGGGGACTTTTGATGGAAGAGGAGCGGGGACTCTGGGGCAGGGGCCCTCGGAGAGCCGCAGCAACCCTCGGAACCTCCGCTGCATTGTCTGCCGTGGCGTACGAGCGGCTTCCTGTGCTGGAGAGCATTGTGAAGCACTTCACGCCGCGATGAATGGCACAGCTGAAGTGGAGCAACCACACACGAGCAAGTACGACAACCGTTCCGCTCCCAGCGACACCCCCCACGTAGCCATGAGCATTTGCATTAGTGCCAATTAGTCTGAGGTGGTACAAACTCAGCGAGGCATGGGATGTGTTCCTTGGTGTGGAGGAGGCAGGGAGGGGAGGAAAATACCCTTTTGTCTTCGGAGAGGAAACATCTGCAGGAGTTTTCAAGGGCTCCGGTGGCTGTTGAGCGTGGCGCAGGGGAGCTGCTCCTGAGCGCTTTGATCTTACCAGCAGGTGACACTGCAGCAAGTGGAAGGAGCTGTACAAAGTTCGAGGCGTTCCAGGGACAAGCCACACAGCCAACCTGAAAACGTGTCTTGTGCCTTTGACTCGCAGTG
The DNA here is from genome assembly GCA_013400115.1 of Rhinopomastus cyanomelas. Classification (NCBI taxonomy): domain Eukaryota; kingdom Metazoa; phylum Chordata; class Aves; order Bucerotiformes; family Rhinopomastidae; genus Rhinopomastus; species Rhinopomastus cyanomelas. The sequence goes on along the minus strand of VXBP01000493.1, from coordinate 838,761 downwards.
GCTGGGAACGTGCAGCACGGGCTAGCCTTTTGGTTTCGGCTTATGGTGGCGCGCTCGTGTCTTCCCCTCACTGCTACCCCACCGCTGCTTCCACACTCCGGGGCAGAGCGCGGGGTCAGGATGTCTTTTAGCCCCCCTGCACGTGGAAAGGCGGGTGACTGAAGCAATGCCAGAGACAACTGGAGTCAGCAGCCCTGCCTCTGCTGGGGCCAGCGGGAAGGCCGTATCCTTTAACGTCAGTGCCTCGTGCGAAGAGGAGCCTACCAAGCGCGGAACACGGGGTGGTGCTTCTCCAGCTCCACGTTTCAACCAGTCACCGTCCACGGGAACGTGATGAGGGTGTTGTGGAAGCACCACTTCTCCTGTGATGTATTCTTAACTCTTATGGTTCATGCAAAAGCAAGAAGATTAAATACTTGGGAATTAATAACAGATTTACCTCTCTTAACTCTCTGTTGTGGCTACAGCTACTAGGAGGACCGACCCTGCACACCGAGAGCCGACCCGGGGCTCTGGGAACTGTGTCACTAGTGGCTCAAGACCAGTCTACCTCCACAGGCAGCTCCAGCGCTGCCCGACTAAAAGTCTTCCTGCAGCTGGACATCCCACACAAACACACTTGCGAGCGCTGACTTAGCAAGCAAGGCTTCTCTGCAGAGCCTGGTGAGGTCCACGGCTGCTGCGCACCGCAAAGGGCTATGACTTTCCAGGTGCAAGGGGGACACAGGGAGGGCTGCCACCTTTGCCGAGCTCCCTGCGTGATGAACACCTTTGGCTAATGAACTGAGTTTCTGATTGCCAGACTACTTGCTGAAGCTTTACTTCGCCGTCACGCCACCCTGCTCCAAAGCACAGCAAGGATTTGAGACCAGATCCTGGCTGCTGGGCAGAGGACAGCCAAGAGTCCTTCTGAGACTGTCTGAACGCTATTTGCAAGAGATGATGGGAGGCTGCAGGGCACTGGCAGGCACAGGCGGGTACCCACGCAGGGTTTAATGCCAGAAGCATTTGTAGCAGCCTGCACTGCCAATGCATGGCAGCTCTGCTGCAGCTGTGCTTGGTACAGACAGAGTGGCTACCTGGCGCTGGTACCTGGCACAGCGTGGCCACAGCGAGTCCACATCTGTTGTCTTCTTGAAGCTCGGGTGTTAAAACCAGTTGTAACAGGTCAGTCCATGGCAGAGGTGCTAAAGCAGAGCGCTGGGCACTGCCACAGCCTACCCCAAGCAGCTGCACAAAGGGGGCTGGCACCAACACAAGTCTGAGGTTCTTCTACCTAACTAGTGCAGCCAGGGGGTCTGAGCAGCACTTCACACGCACCTTTGGAGAAGATGTTTGCGTTTTTCCTGCCCTCTGAAGCAGAATGCTGTGCGGCAGAGGATGCCCTCTCGGGAGTGCCGCAAGCCGTTTCAAACCCCGTCGCTCACACGGGATGCGCAGGCAGCGCCACACCGCTCCTGCATCCACCGCACGCGCCCGTGGTTTGAGAGCCGCGCTTTCCGTCCCCGTAAAGAGTCACGCAGACAGGGCACAGTTACAAGGGTCAGGAAGCTCAAAGGTGATTTTGCAATGACAAATTAGCAGACCAGAGATGATGAAGGAAGAGGAGCATCTCCCTGATGAGGAAAGGAGGAGGGAGGTGGGTCTCTAGCTTGGACAGAAGGAGACTGAGGAGTGACCTCATTCATGTTGTGAAGGGCAGGTGTCAGGAGGATGGAGCCAGGCTCTGCTCAGTGTCACCCAATGACAGGACAAGGGGCAGCGGGTGTCAGCTGGAACAGAGGAGGTTCCACATCAATCTGAGAAGGAACTTCTTCACAGTGGGAGTGATGGAGCACTGGAAGGGCTGCCCAGGGGGGCTGTGGCGTCTCCTTCTTTGAAGATAGTTAAAACCCACCTGGAGATGTTCCTGTGCAACTTGCTGTAGGTGACCCTGCTGTGGCAGGGGGACTGGATCTTTCGAGGTCCCTTCCAATCCCTAATGTTCTGTGATTCTGTGATTCCCGCTGTATTAAAGCCTCACTGCCAAATTTCCTCCTGAACTGTGGTGCTTTGGAACAACACTCCCCAGCCACATAAGCAAGTCTTTATTTTTCTGAGTGTAGTTGTTTAGCTCCTTCAGGTCTGAATGTTCACGTCACTCCTCTTCCTCTGTGTAGTCTTTGCCACTCTACACAGCGTGAACACGTTCTGTAATTGCTGCTGACAGTCCCATGTTTAATGACGTTGAGTGTCTTCTACGGTACAGTCAGCCAGTTGTCTGGGAGACAGCTGCCTCTCCTTAACATGTCACTGCCCCTTAGCTGTGTGTCACTGCCCACACGGCTCAGACGTGGCAGCTGGCTGTACCTGCACACAGCGGAAGGAGAGCCCGTTCCTTCCACGCTGCAGCAGCCTGTAGGAGCCCATGGGTCCAGTTACTGCGCCTCATCAGCGGCGAGCGAGAACAAATAGCTGATCAAGCAGGAACTTGTTAAACCACCACAGATGCTTCTCAAGCAAACATCCGACCGTGCCCTCGGAGGCAGCGTGGTGCATGCGGTGTTGGAAGGGAAGGCCTTCCCGAAGCCAGGAGATGCTGTGGGAACCATCCCACGTTCCTCCCTGCCCTAGCCGAAAGCCAGCCGCCGCGCTGTGGCCGCGGCAGCCCTGCACACTTGCTCATTTGGTCTCTGAGCTCCCCACGGCCTTCTGTCTTTTTCCTCCGTGAGCACCACAAGTACCAGCGTGTACTTGGAGCACAGCTGAACTTCTCCAGCCACTTTTATCCGCCGTTTCACGGCTGACACAGTCGACACGGCACACCTCCCAGCTGTTTTCACAGGAGACTGGTCTGGGCAAGCACAGCTGGGTGTGACCAACTACCTGGTACGCAAGTCAGGCAGCGATGTGACTGGCGCGGGTCCCAAGTAATGTGAAGTAGCACAGAACTCACCCATCACCATGTGCTGCTTACCAGGTGAACCCAGAACCCATCCATCACCATGTGCTGCTTACCAGGTGAACCCTCGTGAAGAAAACCTGCCTGACCTGATAACACAGCGCTACCCCCCGTAATTATGAGGTTTAACAGAAGTGCCAGTCGCCCACTGGGGAAGGGAAGTGGGGGGGCAAGAGCAGCCACCCGCGTTTGTTTGCCTGGCTGTTCCCACAAAAGTGCTCTCAGCCTACAGCGTGCTTGTAAGCAGCATCTGGAGAGGGCATCGGCAAACTCTTCCGTGGGGCGGTGCTGCTCCTTGTGCTGTCAAACGGTGCTGCTGACGCTGCTAAACTCTAGCTCCTGGAGATCCTTCAAGTGCAGCAAAAGAGGAGACGTGGGGTGCGCGAGGCGCTCGGTCCCTTCCTTTGCTGAACAGAAGAACCTAATCCCTTGCCACGGCCTTTTATATGACAACAAAGGCAACTCACACACTTCTCCGTTATCCGTTCCCTCGCGCCGCGCTTCAGTGAAGTTTGTTCAGAGCAAGTAGTGACTTTCCTGCACTGCCTGAAGGAGCAGGCACTGTCCAGCTCCCTTTCAGCTTCCTTGCCAGAATTATTTCTAGAATTCACTCCTCCACCGTGTCGGCACAGCAGAAGACGGGGCTGATGCTTCCACCATTTGTAAGTCAGATTTTATACCATCTATGCTCTGTCCTAAGAAATGAAAGCGTGCCTGCTGACAGCACCCTGCTCAAATGCTTGGGAGGATTCTCCTGCATTTAAGGCCAAAAAAGACTGCTGTGACCATCTTATCCAGTCTCCCTATCACAGAACCACAGAACATTAGGGATTGGAAGGGACCTCCAAAGATCAGCCAGTCCAATCCCCCCACCACAGCAGGACCACCTAGACCAAGTCGCACAGGAACATGCCCAGGTGGGTTTTAAATGTCTCCAGAGGAGACTGCACAAGCAGCCCCTTTGGGAGGAAGTTCCTTCTCACATTGATGTGGAACCTCCTGTGTCCCAGCTCACACCCACTGCCCCCTGTCCTATCATTAGGTGCCCCTGAGCAGAGCCTGGCTCCATCCTCCTGACACCCACCCTTCACATATTTAAATGTTAATTCAAATACCTGTTAAATTCAAAAGTATTGTAACGGCTTGCTCTGACTCAACACTGATAAAAGCTTCGCAGCGAAGGCAATATTCACCCTTTAACAAACGGCTCCTAAAACACAGAGATGTAAGATCAGGCTAGTCTCTGAATCATCCCAGAGGGCTGTGAGCTGGAGATGGCATTTGCTTTGGAATCTGCAGGATCTTTCTGTTGAGTTCTATTCGGTGTGAAGTTCTCCATCAGCCGGCTGCAGCAAGAAGCAAGCCGCGCAGCTGCCTCCCTTCCGAGGCAGGAAATGAACGCTGTCGCCTAATAGAACGGCCGAGGAAGTGCGAGGAAGTGCTCTTGAATATGATGGAATTCCCTAACAACACAGGCACTCGTGACTGATGCTCTGCTGTGGAAATTAACAGCTGGAAATCGGGCCATCTCCGAAATAAAACCCAGCGAGCACAGCTCTGCGGTGGGTCATCCTGAAAACCCCTCCAGCACGGGGGGCTCAAGGCAGGGACCCCGCAGCCATTCTGCAGGCAGCGCGGGGTGCTGTGCCCGGGCAGCTAGGAGCGTAAGCGCAGCAGAAACCGCCAGCACCATCGCAGGCACTTCTGAGAGCCGTGAGCCTCACGCAGGAAAAGCCCAAAAGCTCTGTAGGCACGGCGTTTCCTCAGCAGCACTGCTGACAACTGGTCCTGCAGTCCTTGCTCAGGACAGATCTCATCCCTAAGGGGAACCCAAGCGAGCTCCATCAGCTCAAGTGCTCCTCACCAAACAACCAGTGGCCCCAGAAGACTGGAGACAAAAAGGATTCTTCATAAACCTAGAGCTGGCTGAAAATTCTCCGAGGGGATCCTGCTCTGGCAGGGGGACTGGACTAGATGATTGTTCGAGATCCCTTCCAATCCCTGATGCACCGTGAGTCTGTGAACTAATTTCTCTGAGGTCTTAAAATTAAAGGTATTTGGGTCTGAGTAGAACTGCAAAATCAGACTTGAACAAGGCAAAGAGAGCAACTTCAAAAGTAGTGCTACTGCTGCTATGAGGGAGCTGGGTCTCTTGAGCTTGGAGAAACGGAGACCGAGGGGTGACCTCATTAATGTTGATCAGTATGTGAAGGGTGGGTGTCAGGAGGATGGAGCCAGGCTCTGCTCAGTGTCGCCTAATGATTGGACAAGGGGCAAGGGGTGTGAGCTGGAACAGAGGAGGTTCCATGCCAATATGAGAAGGAACTTATCATAGAATCATCATGGCTGGAAAGGACCTCCAGGGTCATCAAGTCCAGCCCTTTCTCCTAGTGGAAGGGGCTGCCCAGGGAAATTGTGGAGTCTCCTTCTCTGGAGATGTTTAAAACCTGCCTGGACATGTTCTTGTGTGCCTGGATCTAGGTGGTCCTGCTGTGGCAGGGGGATCGGAGTGGATGATCTCTGGAGGTCCCTTCCAACCCCTAATGTTCTGTGATGCTGTGACCGTTATCTTTGTCTAAAAATAATGTTGTTCGAGCCATTCTGCGTCCAGGCATGGAACTGCCTACTCAGAAACGGTGTGTTTTCCCCCAAAACTTGTAGGATTTAGCCAGAAAGTCGTTCAGCAGAGACCAACTGGAACATTTCATCTTTCCCCAAGTGCATCATCTCCAAAGCACAAGTTAGCAGCAAACAGCCACGTAGGGCAGCCAGGGATGAGACACATCCTCCAGACCGTCCAAGGGCACCAAGTGCAGTTCACAGAGACCAAAACTGATGCCACTAGAGACCAGCAACGTTCACCCAGGAGCAGTCCCCTGACGGGTGAATGCTTCTTCCGCGCCCCCGCTTCACAAGCCGGAGGGTGCGCAGGTAAAACACGATCACAAGGCGACCGGGGTGTTTTTACAGGTGTGGACAAAGAAGGCAACTTTACGTCTTTTCTGAGGCGTGTCCAATCTCAAGTGCATGTCAGGTGATGTTTGTGAGCTCAGGGAAAGCAGCCTCACACGGAAGACAACCTTTGAATAGAGCACCCCACTGCAGCAGCACCCAGCCTCCCCGCTATGCTCGGGGTGGAGCTGGCTTCCCAGCTGTTCCACGGGTGTGTGACTGATATAAACAAATCACTGCAATCAAATATTCGTGCCAGACCCTCCAATTTCTGTACTAAGGTACCAATACACAAACCTGGTTAATCTTTTACAGACAGCAATTCTTACTGGCTAAGGAATGCAAGAAGCTTGTTTTTTTCCCTTTTCTTTTGGCAGCCACCTAACTGCAGAACCACTTCCCCGTCAGAAATGTATTTGGCAAATTATTAGCGTATATTGATTAGTTATTACACAGGAGGACTGTTATTGCAGAATTATCTCATTTTTTCAAACTGAATCAAAGCCTGCATCAGATGACAGATTGTGAAAGCTCCAAAGGAACCGTTCATAAAAGCTTCTTAAATAAATTAGGTTAATTTAGTGCTTATGAAACAAGAGATCAGAAGAGTTGGCCGGGGCTGGTGATGCACAGACTCCATGTAAGGCTTTGCCAATGCACGACAGCCCCGGACTTTCAGGCATGATTTCTCTCCGAGCAGGCACCGCCACTCAGCGCAGACTACGTGGCACACTCATGGCACAGGCCAGTTTCCACAACTGATGGCCTAGTCTGGAAGCCAGCCCTGTATGATGCATCTCCCTGATGAGGAGAGGCTGAGGGAGCTGGGGCTCTTGAGCTTGGAGGAGACCGAGGGGTGACCTCAGTAATGTTTATGGATATGTGAAGGTGTCAGGAGGATGGAGCCAGGCTCTGCTCAGGGGCATCTAGCGATATGACAAGGGGCAGTGGGTGTGAGCTGGAACACAGGAGGTTCCACATCAATATGAGAAGGACCTTCTTCAACCTGCACCAGGGGAGGGTTAGACTAGACTAGACATTAGGAAAACATATTTCACAGACAAAGTAGTCAGACACTGGAACAGGCTGCCCAGGGAGGAGGTTGAGTCACTATCCCTGGATGTGTTTAAAGGTTGTTTAGATATGATGTTGAGGGGGATCTAGATATGATGTTGTGGGGGATCTGGTTCAGAGGCAGGCTAGGGTTGATGGCTGGACCTGATGATCCCAAGGGACTTTTCCACCCTGAATGACTCCATGATCCCATGATTTCTTGGTTGCTTTACCTCAAGGCTATCCTCACACGTGCCAACACACAGCCCCACCACCCAGGACATCACGCTAAGGCCTTTCACAGGTGTCATTTGGGGCACTGTAAAGTTTTCACATGCGCAGTGTGATAGGTGAAACGATACTCCAAAGAACCCATCCCACTCCACCAGCACAAACTCACTTTTTACACGACGTTTCAGCATGATTAATGATCTGCTGTGGTCTATTGATTAAATATTACCTGCAACAGAATTGCTTAAATACATATTTACAAGATAAACTGGAACAGCTCACAGTCATTACAGTCTTTGTGGTAATTAATAGGAGTGTTATGTATATACACATTTAAGTGATTTATATAATAGAGCTCCAAATAAGTTGTTATAATCTATCATGCTGCAATGAATTAGCTCCTTCACTGTAGGTAGGTATCTGACCTCTACTGGAGTACGAAAGACCTGCTTACATGTCTAACCACTCTTGCCTAACTTCAACAGGAAAACATGCCTGGAAAAGCTGCTCCTGGAGAACAAAATGAGAAGAAAAAAGTGCAGTGGGAGTAGTAAAACAGGCCTGAGAAATCTGTGTTGTCAGCTTAGCTAGGAAATGAAGGAACATCCCCTTGGCTGCCTCACCAGCACCAGCAGCAGAGCCAGGAAGGCTGCAGGAAGGGTTAAGCCAACAGGCACCGAACATGCTGCAGATGGAGTGGCTGTGACCCCTTCCATGCCTTTCCTTCCCTGCCCCAGAGCACAGCAATCCCACCAGGCTGAACCTGAACTTTCTGAGGAGTGTGAGGATGATCAGAGTGGACTGGATCTGAGAACTGACCTGGATCTATAAACCTGAGTGAAGCATCTGATGATAGGACGAGGGGCAGTGGGTGTGAGCTGGAACACAGGAGGTTCCACATCAATGTGAGAAGGAACTTCTTCCCAGTGAGGGTGACAGAGCCCTGGCAGGGGCTGCCCAGCGGGGTTGTGGAGTCTCCTTCTCTGGAGACGTTTAAAACCCACCTGGACGTGTTCCTGTGCGACTTGGTCTAGGTGGTCCTGCTCTGGCAGGGGGACTGGACTAGGTGATCTTTCAAAGTCCCTCCCAATCCGTAGTGTTCTGTGATTCTGCCATTCTGTGAAGTGCTAGCACTGCCTGGGGCACAGCTATACCGTGGAGCTGATGCTCATAATGCTTTCTTCACTAGTTCCTAACCCAGACATCATGAATATTATTTCCTAATGGAAACTGGACTTGGAGGGTCATTGGGTTTTCCACACAGCTCCTGATCTCACAGGCAAAAGGGATGAAGCACAAGCACGATATGGCAGAGCAGAGACACTCCCCCACCCCCTAAATGGTGAACGAAGGCAGTTTCCCTGCATTACAATCCGGAAGAAAACCCTAGGAAAGTGCCTCTGGGTGTGCAGTGGAGCCTTGGTGACATCTGTGCCCAGTGAGAAGGAAGGTCAAAAGGACAATGACCACCAGCCACTGCCCACACTGTGGATGCAGGAGCGCAGAAGCCGTCTGCTCTTGTCTTAGGGCTCCAGACGCGGCTCTGACGGAGATGAGGGTGGTCCCCCCCACGCAGCGACTCGTGAACCCCTCTGAGCTCACCCTGGTGGGGGCAGGTCTGAGCCCTCAGCTGCTGGGCAGGCACTAATGAAATCCATTAAACTGTCAGCGCTCAGGGAGCGCTGTTTGACAGAGCCGCTCACACACACCACGCAACAGACAGCTGAATGGGGCCTGTCTGCCTGGGTGGAGTCAGAACGAGCCCTGTGGCTCTTCTGGGGATTGAAAACTGCTTTGAGGAGCCCTGGGGTTTTTCCATTTTATTTTTAGCAATTATTCAAATGGACAAGTGCATTTTCACTTCCTCCGTGGCAGAAAGGATCAAAACCCTGCTATCAAATACAACCACCACCTCCCAAAAATAAACCATGGGTACCAAAGGGACTTTGAAGAGGTGATCTGAAAGCAGGGAGAGAAGCACCAGTGGGCAAGGTGACTGCCTGTATGCTGTTGGAGCTACCTCTTGTGGTCCATCTTCTACAAGGAAAGACACGGGGTATTTTTAAGAAGCTTCTGACAATTCCAGGATCACTTTGGAAAATGCAGTGTATTTAGACAGATTTTATCTTCTTGTGCTGTCCTGCTTCTGTCACTTCTCATTCATGTTGACCTACACACTAGAGGAAGACGGTCACTTTTCTCCTGTGTGGTTAATCTCATCACTGCTCATTCCTTGATCTAGAGCCAGAGCTTCCCACCCTCCCTAAGCTGTGCTAGGAGAGTTCCATTTGCCTTAAAGACTGTGGATTTGAAACACAGAACAGACATGACACCAAAAACATCAGTGGGGTACTCCTGACAGATTCACAGAACATCAGGGATTGGAAGGGACCGCGAAAGACCACCCAGTCCAACCCCCCTGATCCCAGAGCAGGACCACCTAGACCAAGGCGCACAGGAACACCTCCGGGTGGGTTCTAACACCTCCAGGGAAGGAGATTGCACAACCCCCCTGGGCAGCCCCTTCCAGTGCTCCGTCACCCTCACCGTGAAGAAGTTCCTTCTCATACTGATGTGGAACCTCCTCTGTGAAGTCACCAGACAAGACTGCAGACAGCAAATCAAAAGTCAAAGCAGGTAAACGTTGAGGAAAACGGAACCAGTTTTCACGGAAATCGAATGACAGAAGGGGAAAAGCAGAAAAGCAAAGTTACAGATCCACACAGTTGAGTTCAAACAATGGTTTTCAAGCTCACCAAGAGACACCGCCGACTCTTTAATGATTGCGCTCCTGCTAATTTGTGTCCTGTCACTTTACAAGCTGTTTCAAACACCACCTTTATTTAATGAAAATGCAAAGCACAATGGGGAATTCATGCAAACAAGGTTGGCAGCATATCTTGGTAGGACATTCTGGATGGTATCAGGAACTGAGTGAATCAATGAATGGACTTTTTAATGGTTCAGCACAACTGAGATGTCCTCCAACCAAAACACTAGGCCTGATGCTTTATTACTGCATAAATATCCATAGAGGTTGACTGTTGACGACAGAGTAAAACAGTCTCCAACCAACTCTCTGGTAGGAAACCACACGCCTCCTAGACCTTTAAAACATTTGTTACTAATTACTATTGTCATTATTATTATTAAACAGCAGCTTCATGAAAAACCCCTTTTCGCTCAAAAATCATAGCATCATAGAACATTTTTGGCTGGAAGAGACCTTCATGATCATCAAGTCCAACCTCTTCCTAGCTCTATCAGCGCAACTAAACCCTGTCCCTCAATGCAACATCCATCCTTCTCTCGAACACCTCCAGGGATGGGACTTGACCCCCTCCCGGGATGGGACTCGACCCCCTCCCTGGGCAGCTGTTCCAGTGCCTGACAGCCCTTTCAGGAGAGAAATTCCTCCTGACATCCAACCTGAACCTCCCCTGGTGCAGCTTAAGGCCATTTCCCTTTGTCCTAAAAGTGGCCACTAGGGTGAACAGACCGACCGTCATGTGTCTACAACCTCCTTTCAAGTGGCTGTAGAGAGCAAGGAGGTCTCCCCTCAACCTCCCCTTCTCCAGGCTAAAGAGGCCCAGATCCCTCAGCCATTCCTCATACGACACCTGTTCCAAATCCTTTCCTGGCTTCTGTCCCCTCTCCAACCCTTCAATGTCCCTCTTGTCGTGAGGGGCCCAAAACTGGGCGCAGGACTCGAGGCCTGGCCTCAAGCATTTAACAAAAAGTAGGGATGATTATCTGTAGAGCATGGGGGGAAGCAAAAGGCATCCACCGATCTAAAATGTCTTAGCCAAATGAATGTTTAACGCTGAAATGACCCGAGTGGTCACAAGGCTTCCTGGAGCACAAAAGAGAAAGCAGGAAGATTGGGTTTTCTCCATGACAGATGCCCCTGGGACAAGCCCCATGGGAATGACTGCCCAGTGCTTTTCCAGAGATGAGCTTTTTGATTTCACGAGGGCTGACAAAGGAAGGCTGTTCAGAGAACCTGCTTCCGCTCCCTGCCCAGTTCAGTCATCTGCAAGACTACAGTGCCCCATTATCCGGGTGTCCAAACGGAGATGCTTGTGCTGGGTTGAAGTCAGCCCCAGCTGACTTCAGTCAGCAGCCACTTCCACCAAAGGACCCCTTCTACAAATGGATCGCGGCCACACTCGATGTTCTGGAGATAGCGACAAGGGAACGGAGGTCAAAGGTACGTTAGAAGTTCACAAATGGGTGCATCATAAGCAATTTTAAGCAGCATTTTAAAGGAACAAAACTTGTTGGACATGCAGCAACAGATCAGTCGTTTATAGAACTAGTTATGAGTCATTTACTAGCCCTTTAGTAACTTTAGATGTGTATCACAGAATCACAGAGCATCAGGGACTGGAAGGGACCTCGAAAGATCACCCAGTCCAATCCCCCTACCACAGCAGGGTCACCTAGACCAAGTCACACAGGGACACGTCCAGGTGGGTTTTAAGCATCTCCAGAGAAGGAGACTCATCATAAATCCTGCCCCCAGCTCCATATTTAACCAGTAAAAGGTCTCCTTTCCCAGACTGCTGAGTAGTCTGTAATTCTCTTCACTTCACTGGGAGCTGTTGTAGACTCAGCATTTCCCAAGCAGGCTAATTATTTATTTGCCCAAACACGACAGAAGAAAACTAACTCACAGCTGCCTTGTAGAAAAGTAACCGTCTTGCACAAAAGTGGCCAAATCCTGGTCCTTCACAGGACAAGAGAAACAAGAAGCCTAGTTCTCTGAAGGCAACGGGCTAGACACAGGAGCTGAGTCAGCAGATAAGTTCACTGGTTTTACTGCGCTGCGCTGCCACAGACAGACTGCTCCTTGCACCTGCTCTGCCCGTTCGAGAGCCACTGCAGGGTCTGCTCTGCTGCTGCTGCCAGCTCTGCACACTCAGTGGAGAGGGGCACAGGAATGGAAGGTGAGTTTCCCGTCTCCCGCATCAGCTGGCGCTGCGCAGGGAGGACGACCGAACATTTTTAAGCTCGCAGGGGATAGTCTCCGCTTGCTCACCCCATCACGTCGGCGAGCTGCCTTTCTCCGTCGCAGAAGAAACATGCTCATGTACAACCTGTAGTAGTCGTGTGTCACTGGTAACAGGAGGGAGAATCTGGCTCACAGTCAGGAAAGAAGACACTTCTAAGGGAGACTTTTCATAGCAAACTCCTGGAAGATGTGAAAGGACTGAAGAAGCCAAGTCTCAGTGGCCTTCCGGTTACTTTGAGACAGAGACTCAAAAGAGCTCAAATCACAGACACCAAAATAAGAGGCAGTTTCCAAGTAAAGCTCAATATGCTGAGCTGCTTTAAAAAATTCCTCATTTCATTCAGTGCCCAAAGCAGGGTTCAGCTCATTCTGAGAGAAGACACACTTCGACCGAAGAACGTAGCACGTTAACCGCTTTGCAAGACCTTCCAGGAGCCTCCTTTCCCTCCCTTCTGGCTTTAACGACACAAACACCATTTCTGAAGGAGGGGAGTTCCTCTGAAGAATGGAAAGGCTGTTTTCTCCACCAAAACGCAGTCCCATCCACAAAGGGAGAGGATGTCCCAAACTGTGTCACACACAAACCATCCGCCCACCCAGGAGGGGCAACACCAGGACACGGTCAGTGGATGAGCAGCAGCCTCTGTGACACCCACTTTCCTGAAGCAGCGCGGAGCACCGAGTCTGCACTGTTGCTCCCTCCCGCGCTGTCTGAGAAGACACAAGAGGAGTGCACACAACAGCACGGCTCAGGTAACCGGGGTTTTAGGTAGTACCTGCCAAGGTGGAGCGCGTCTGACCGAGACTGGCTGCTCACGAGGATGGACAGCTGGCGAACGGCGCCTCAGGCTTTCAATACAGGTGCCCGGAAGAAGAGGCATCCAGCACCACACAAGCCAAGTGCCACCTGCCTTTGCCTGCAAAGGCACAAGCCCTGCCACTACCACTGATCCAAGCCTCAGTACCATCCTCAGTTACAGTCAAGACCAACCAAGAATCAACCATCATCCACAACACAGACACACATTCTTCTACAGGCTTCAGTTCCCAAGAAGCTATTAATTTATTCTGCCTTCTGTCTGGCTTTGTCTGGCCTTTTTTTTCATTAAAGCTAACTACGGCGGCTTTACCACGGCCCAAGCTAATGGTTAACCAGACAGATGAAATCTCACTAAATGTTGTTGTTGGACTGGCTCACTGAGACATGAGCAGCGCCAGTGAGCCTTGAAGAAGAGAGATGAGCGCCTTTCTGCCCAACTGTGACAACAGAGAGCCTTCCCTACACGTCTTCCTGTCACTAGTCCCGTGCTCGCTTTGCAAAGTTGACAAGTGGTGACTGAGTATTAACAGAAAATCTCCGAGATTAGTCCATGTGTGCTCAGAGCCACTGGGCAAACTCAGCCTTTCATGCAGGAAAGGCTGGCAGCAAGCTCTGCACTCAGACCCAGACAGCTGACGTCGTGAAGCGCACGAAGCAAACAAGTACTGAGTCTTATTAGCATTATTAGTATGATGCCCTTATTAGTAGTAATTATGCCCTCATCTGCTTTCACAGAACCATTAGGGATTGGAAGGGACCTCGAAAGATCAGCCAGTCCAATCCCCACATGACAGCAGGATCACCTACATCAAACCACACAGGAACACATCCAGGCGGGCTTTAAGTGTCTCCAGAGAAGGACAGACAACATGAGGGCTTGAATTTGGGACCCGAGAACCCAGGAGCTGTCGAGCCGTTAATGCATCTGCAATGTCTCTACCTCACAAACAACAAGCACATCCAATGCATGTGTTAGCAAAACACTCCCTGAAGGAAGGATCCTTTTCACTAGACCTCAACATGTTTGCTTTGTAAAACCCACGTTACAGCCAGACTCTAAAACAATAATAAATGAAGCAGAGAGAGCGGCTTTGTTAGTTCAAAGAAATAAACAATTTGTTGTTAATAGGAGAAAGAAATATTTGCATTCTTGACCTTTACAGAAGTAAAACAAAAACAACTGCTTTTTTTTCACTAATAGCATCCTCTGCCTGTGCCTTGTAGACTTTCTTTTAAACTTGCCACTTTGCTGCTGCAGCCGGGCTTGTCAGTTTTCAGCACTAATGGGCTGTGATACGGTGTCAGGGGAAGTCAACAATCGATGCTGGAAAAAGGGGCCATGGCTGCTGACACAGCCAAGGGTGGAAACACAATGGTCTTCGTCTGGAGGGAACAGGAGAACAGTCCTGAGTGGTATCTTGCTTCGAAGATTGGTGGAGGTTTAGCCCTCGGTGACCAGCCTATCACGTTCACCCTTTCCCTTTCCTCACCCCGTCTTCCCCTTGGCCTCTGACACCACTCCACGTCTCATCCAAAAGACAGGACTGCAGATCAGTGAAAGAAGCAAAAACGTTTCATAACAAACATGTCAGAGGAGCGCAGCTCACATTCTTCTCTCTAGCTGCTACGGTTATTAGTTCGTTTAATTACAAGAAACAAAACAGGCTGGACTGTAGAGCAGCTGCCCAGGCAGCGGTGTGGTGGAGAAAGCATTCTGGATGCCTTCCACACTGCTCCGGCACGAGCCGGATCACCGTGAAGCCCTTCGGATCCAGCAGAACTCAACACAAGCAGTGGAGGAGGCTCTACATCAGTATGAGAAGGACCTTCTTCCCAGTGAGGGTGACAGAGCCCTGGAAGGGACTGCCCAGGGGGGCTGTGGAGTCTCCTTCTCTGGAGACATTTAAAACCTGCCTGGAGATGTTCCTGTGCGCCTTGGTCTAGGTGATCCTGCTGTGTCCGGGGGATTGGACTGGCTGATCTTTCGAGGTCCCTTCCAATCCCTAATGACTTGATCTAGGTGGTCTTGCTGTGGCAGAGGGATTGGACTGGCTGATCTTTCGAGGTCCCTTCCAACCCCTAATGTTCTGTGATTCTGTGACACTGAGCAGCTGTTGAATGAGGTGTCACGGACAGAATTCTGTCAGACAGAGAGCGTTCCAAGGCACTCCGCAAGAATAACGGCAGTAGGATATATCTCCACAGCCGCATGTCAGACATCCTGACTAGCTCCAAGTCTCTCAAAGTCCTAGAGAGACAGAGAGAGAACACGGTTATTTTAGTTTCCATACGGGGGAACCACGACGCGTACATTCTGTGAGGTACTTCTGCACCCCAGCACAGGCAGGGAAGAGCAGGAATCGGCGATCACCGGCACCAGTACGTCACCAGAGCTCATCACTTCCTTCTCTCAGAACTGTTACTGTCCGGGGTCGTTACGGATCCTCTAACAGCCACAGGTAAAAGGTCAGTCGCAGATCTTCGCTTAATGAAAGGACTGAGATTGCGTTTGGAATATTCAGTATCTCAAGAGTAAACAGGACTGACTGAATCTTGCCTCTTCCAGCCAAGAAATGAGCTTCTCAAAGACATTTAGAAACGCCTGACTCCACGGACAGCCCCGCAGCATCTTTTCCAAAGATCACTCCTTTTTCCTAGCGAGTCGCAGCCCTCAATGTGGACTCACACTTGCTCTTCTGGTAATTCAGAATATAGTTCTGGAGTCACAGTCTGTTTTCACCAAAAGCCAGTGGCGCAGAGGGGTTTCTTTAGATGCAAGGACACGGCAGGGCCATGGCAATAAAAGCCAAGTGAGGGGAAAGAGTGGCTGAGAACAGAAAAGGAAGGAAAACCAGCAGTAGTGAGCCACCTGAGATGACAGTAGAAGGTAGACAGAGAACTCTCAGGAGACGCCGAGGCTGTCAGGATGAGTCGTTCCCACGGGAGGCATTTTTTTCCACAGCTACTTTCTCCAGCACTCATCAGAGAAAAAGTAGAGCCAGGGAAAGAAATAAGAGGCAAAACATGTTTCACAGTGCTTGTCCTTATGCCACTGAGCAGAGCCTGGCTCCACTGTCTGGTTATCGCTATCTGTGGAGATGTAGGGAAGGAGCATCAGTCTCACCTGTGCTAGGAAGGAAAAAGGGCCTTGGAACCAAATCCTCTAAAACACTTTAAAAACTGAGATGAGTCTCCTACAAGAATCTAATTGAAATTGACTTCATCTCAGTCCTGTGACCGGGATGGAACGTGTGTCGAAGGACTGCAAGTGGCAGGTAGTGATGGGAGGTGATGTATTGAGCCGGTTTGCTGCACGAGTGTGGTTTTGGTCTGTCCTTATTTAACATCTCAGTTAATGCTCTGGAAAAGGAGGTAAACAGCACATTAATGAAACTCACAAATGACAATAAAGCAGGAGGCTCGCAAAGCTCAGCGACAACGGCAGCAACACAAATGGAAAGCAACGCGGTTAGACACGTAGGCAGGCAATAAAATGAGCTCCTACTTGGAGAAACATAGACTAACCCAGTGTGGAAAAAGAATCAGAAACACAGATCATCCACGAGAAAACAAAACCTGCAAAGCATCTGCACAGAAAGATACCAAGGGGTCACAGTGAATAACAAACTGATCTCAAGGAGACAGAGCAGCTTAAGAGACCAGCGCAGTTTTGGGCTGCGTGTGCAGCGGAATAATGCCAGCACAGGAAAACTGCTGTCTACGCATACGGGAAGAATCACGGGACATTAGGGATTGGAAGGGACCTCAAAAGACCATTTAGTCCAATGCCCCTGCCAGAGCAGCATCACCTAGTCACACAGGAACTGAATACCACATCCACTTGTAGGCAGCTCCGTAACAGAAGGATGCCAGCAGGCTGGAGAGGGCTTCAGAGGAGAGCAGCAAGGCTGAGCAGACACGGAAGGGGATTGATTTATTAATCTACGTGACAAGGGTAAAAAGACAACTGTCTAGAAACACATGAAAGATGAACAGAGAGAACAGAGGGGAATTTCTTGGATATGAACAAGCAGCGATAGAGCTAAACAGAATGACACTAAGGAAGTTTGGACAGAGCATCGGAAGGTTTCTCAGAAACCACATGATTTAGTCCGGCAGATACTTTTCAAATGAAAGACCAAAACTGCCATCAAGCAAAGATTTTGAAAACTGAGTGGGTAAAGCACTGTCAGTTGTACTGAACAATGGTTGAGCCACCTGTGCTCTCATGGAGCCTGTCTAGCTGAAGTGCAGTGTAACCCTACAAGATCCTGGTATTAACCGTAACAGCAGAAACAAAGCCTGAAAGTGGCCTGTAGGTTAAGAAACACACAATTTTCCTCTTCCAGAAAACTGTGACTTTCAGTGCAGTGATCTCTGTGTGTGTGTGTGTACACACGTCACCAAGTTTCACAGAACCACAGAACATCAGGGATTGGAAGGGACCTTGAAAGCCCAGTCCCCCTGCCAGAGCAGGATCCCCTAGACCAAGTGCACAGAAACACATCCAGGTGGGTTTTAAATGTCTCCAGTGAAGGAGACTCCAACAACCTCCCTGGGCAGCCCCTTCCAGGGCTCTGTCACCCTCACTGTGAAGAAGTTCCTTCTCATATTAATGCAGAACCTCCTCTGCTCCAGCTGACACCTACTGCCCCTTGTCCTATCACTAGATGACACTGAGCAGAGCCCTGTTTTCTGCCACCCAGGTAAGTCTCCTCTTATAAACGTCTACCTCAGTCTTTACAAACACTGCTCCCACATTCCTCCAAGGAGAACAAAGAGGTGAAAGGTTTTTCAAAGTTTCCCTGTCCTTCTCACTTCCCCTAGGGGTGGCTGGAGAGCTGAGGCAGGAGGAAAGCCTATCGAGAAGCTCGCTGATGTTTTTACTGTAGTAGAAGGTGGCAATCTTATCATGTATAGATGCTCGAATGATGTACAGACAAAGGATGCTTGCAGTGAAGATCGCCATGGGCAAAACAGCAGATCTAATCAAAAGCTCTACACGCAGGGATGCAGCCAGCCGGTGGGAGAGGAAAGCCCCTCGCAGCACAGCGTCTGCAAGTGCTCTTGTGTCTCTCCCCAGCTTCCCCAGCAGAGCACAGGAGCAACCAGAAGCCTCGCTGTTTGGGACAGCCGGGTGCCTAGCCGTCGCACCACACGCAGGTCACAGAAGGCTGTTGGTGCCACAGCAGCTTTATTTTTGATCCCTGCATGGAAGCACATGCTGCCAGCCACCTCCCATCCGCCAAAGCAGTAGAGCGAGGTGGTGTTTCTATGGAAAGCGCTGTAAAAATAGTTCTCCTGTAGGAAATAAATTACAGGCCAAACAAATATGTAAAATATAATTAACCTTTAGAACACTGGCATTTTCAGAACTGTCAGACAGATGAATGTATACATGTCCTCGGGCTCTCAGGGATTACTGAAAGCCAGGACACAAACCAAGGCAAGGAAAGCACGCAGCTACAGCCTGCTGCAGAGTTCCTCCTGCGCCCCAACGTGAATAATGTGCTAAGCTGGGTGTCCCAGAATAGTCGGAGGCATTACACAATCTGTGTGCACCATGATCTCAGAACAATGACTGAGAATAATGAAGCACAGCTAAATGCGTCCAGGTACTGCGGCAGACACACCTCAGCAGTTTGGCTCCTAATTTTTGTTAATTTGCCTGGGGGAGGACAGTGTTTTTACCTAACAAGACAGGCATTTTAAACTGCACTCTTCTCTGGAACTGTCAAAGAACAGACAGTCTGTAAGGGCTTTTTTGTTTGGTGGTTGAGGTTCCTTTTTCCCCTGGATGCCTCTGCCTCATGCCCTTGCCTGCCGTGTCTATTTAGCTGGTAGATTCCTTGGGTGGAAGGACACAGCACCACAGTTTACATGATGCCAGGCACAATGGGATCCAGTTTTCACTCAGCCATGCGAACTGCGGTGAGTAAATAATAACAGTAACTTACTACACACGGCTGTGGCAGAACCCTGCCAAAACCAAGGGCCAGAGACTCCAAGGGGAGAAGCTGGCAGGAAGAAACCTGCACTGCTCTCTACTGCCTGACAGGTGATAGGATTTGATGCAGACACCCCATTCTGAACGTGTGGTATAAAATTCATCCCTGGGCACAGGCAGCAAAACTCACCCACCAGATCTAACTGGGCTCAGGACGGCAGTAACTGCCGCTCCTCCAGCCCTTCCAGCCCCTCCAGGCATCAGCATGAAGAGCTGCTCTGTTTGCCCAGTGCAAGACAGACAACGGGATGTTTATCGGTCTACACCGCCGTCCAAGCCAGACACATGAGCTGAAACTCTGTCTCTCCACATGCAACATGGGTATCTGGCAAGCCTGAGTGAGACACGTTTTCCTCTTGGCCTCCTTTCCCTATTCCTAGGCCCAGCGTTCATTTTTAAAGGAGAGGAATAAAGGGGTGGGGGGGAAGCACCCAACAAAGAGCCCTAGCTGGCAGAGGCCCAAAGAGACCAGAATAAAGTGAGGATACGTGCTCAAAAAACACAAAACCTTCGGAAATTTGCTTGTCTGCAGCCCAAAAATGTGAAGGGGTGATGGGGACCAACTAGCACTCAGTAGCATCACATCATCTGAGGCAGAGAAGAGGCATCAGGCGAGGGGCTGGAAAGCGCAAACCAGCTGCCCCATATGGTCGGCTGTTGGTAGGCAATTTGATTTTCATTTTCTCCACTCACTGTGCTCATCCCTGTAGTGTCTGGATGAAAACACAATGGTGGAGATAATACAACAGGATTGCCCAGGGCACTGTTAAGGGCTTGAGAGCCATTCATTCACAGATTAAATCTAGGCCAGGATGGAAGCAGGTCATCTGCTGACTGTTGGCTTATATGAAACGTTCCAGTGATACTTCATAAGGATCCACATAAAAGTTTAATAATTCACAACTTTCTTAGCATTCTCAGCAGATAGCTCAGCCTCCCCAGCGTCTCAGGACTCCGCAGCCTCTTAGTACTAATGACTTAGCTCTACAAATAAATTTAAGCGCACAAGTCTGCGCAGGTTCTGTAATTGTGGTCTATCCCAAAAATGGTTTGAGGCACTACAGAGTAAGGCAAGGTGTGGGAAAGATCCTGCGATTGTACCTGTGCTGAGAAGGAAAGAAAGCCTTCATTCTTCTAGGCTATTAATCTGGCACCTTCCATCAACATCAGCCTAGGAGAGTTCATTGAGTTATTTGCCCTTCCGTCATCTTCCATGTGTTTGCAGGATAATAAGTGACAATGGCAGCTCACTCTGTCTCACATTCTATTGTGGTTCGTCTTGCAGAAACAAGAGAATTTATTGTTGTTGTCATCATCGTTTTAAAGTACATGAATTACATGTAATAGGACAACAAATCTTCATATTATTATGAAATAGTCATCCTCAAGCTGTCACGTTACCTAACACTGCCTCTCCACCGGCTTTCTCCAAGGACCGCCAAATTAAAGATTCACTAATGTATGTCTGAATACATAAAGGACAGTCTAATCAAACAGCCAGTCACTAGAGCAGGGCCGGTAGACCAAGGTGGTGTCTCCCACCAGACGCAAAGAAGAAACCGGAAGCACCCGCATACCTGTCAATGCTACATCTGGTTCTGGTGCCTGTGCTTGACCGCCATTCCTCTAGAGAATCACCGCATCACACAATAGTAGGGAGTGGAAGGGACCTTGAAAGACCACCTAGTCCAATCCCCCTGCCACAGCAGGACCACCTAGACCAAGTCAAAACCTATGAGCGTCATTCCTATAATGATCAAATCTCACAGTGAAGTCCAGTCCTCCAATTACAATGGAGGGAAATTATGATGACTGTTTGCCAGAACCCTCAAAGATGTGCCCCCAAATATTTTTTATGTAAGCGTTGGACAAAACCAGTGAAGACAGCCAGTGCTTCCCAATTCTCACTCAGGATGGAAATCATCACTGCTGCTGCAAGATCCTGCGAGATAAGGATGCTGGAGCACCACAGCACGGCCTTCATTTGCCTAGCAGTCTGAGACCTCTGCGGCCTTAAACAAACCATCCACGCTCTTTCCTCCCACTGTGTCTCCCTTGAAAAGTCTCCTATTAATGCGTATCCGCATGAAGTTGGTGCCGCAGTTCACGCGCCGCACGGGACCACTGTAACATGATTAATAGCAGCAGTTCTGAACTGCGCTGTGGAAGCCTGGAGCAGCAGCTCGGGAGAGCCGTGCCAGGAGGTGACAACAGAGTAACTCAACAAGAGACTCTAACCGATAAGAATGGTTCCCATCTGGATACAAACATGACTGGCACGGACAAGCAATTCCCTCTTTCTGTGACAACAGCCAGCACACGCTCCTGCCAGGAGCGTTCAGCTTTCCGGGTGGCGGTCCTTCCCTGTGCTCTGCCACAGCAATCCCCGTCGGTGCTCGTGTGCGTGTTCACGCGCACGGGAACGGAACAGAAGCCACATTCTGCTGTAACGTGCGGAGCGGGTGATCCAAGTCGCCTGCTCCTGAGCAAAGAAAGTTCAGTGCTATTGTCATTTCTTTCCACGTAGTCAGTTCGCACGGAACATCCCAGCACGGTGCTTCCTAGGCAGCGAAAACGCGCTCACAACGTTCAGCTATAAAAACGTGATCGCGGCGCAACGGGCTGGCCCCTTCCACGGAGGGAATCACGGCTCCCTGTGGCCTGGCAGCAGGCAGGCAGAAGGGGAGGCGGGGGCGAGCCTTCGGGATGAAGTTAACTGCACCTTGCTGAAGGGCTCAGGGCAGCGCAGGGAGGGCAGGAGAGCCGCTGGTACCCTGCGGAGCCCACCGCTCTGGCTCTGCGCTCTAGCGGAGCACACGCTGCCGCGGGTCGGCCTCCCGAACGCTGCTGCCGGGCTGCTCTGGGTGTTTCCTTCGGAACAAGTGGTGTACGGGACAAAAACCCACCCGCACCAAAGGAAGCAGCACGCAGCGCTCTTCGCTAACGCCCGTCTCCCTTCCAGGACCCTACGGTCTCCTATCGATCGCCATTGACGTGCTCTGCTTTTTGCTTCCTTTGGCTGCGCGCAAAACCCGGCCTGGAGGCACCCAGTGTGCGGGGCGGTGCGGGGCGAGGGCAGCGCGGGGGTGTCAGCGGAGAGCTCAGAACTCTCGGGTGCACAGCCGGCCTCGCCTCCAGTCAGTCGAGGCGCAGTCGGGGTCGGGGCCGCGGCCTCTCCCCTCCCGCTCCCGGGCCCCGCTCACCTCAGCAGCCCTGCGTGAGAACTGCAACGGGGTTGGAACGCTGAGGTCAGGGCAGAGGAACCCGTACTGAGGCCAGCTGAGCGCGGGGGCAAGTGCCCCCGTGGCCCCTTGTTACGCAGAGCACTGCAGATCCCATCACACTGAGGAGCCGGGGGTGAGGCAGCACCTGCCCTCCCCTTGAGCTCCTTCACAAAACACAGTGTTGTGAATCTCACTGGAGCCTGCTAAGGTGGGTATCCCACACGGACCCGCCAGTGAGTCAGACTTCACTGAGAAAACCTGCCTGTGCAGCTTAATGTCAGCCAACAGTCACCACGACCGCTCACCTCCAATGGGATGTCAGTGGAAACGTGGGGACATGACCCCTCCTCAGGTCCATCCTCTCTGCTGCGCAGTGTGTCTCTTCTTTACACGTCACGATTCATCCACTAACCGGTAAGCACGCATCTCGCTCGCCCTTCTGCCTGTGCCTGAGGTGGAGCATGCAGCTCTTTCTGAAGGAGGCGCAGCTGTGATTTACCACAGGTATCAGCTCTTTTGTCATGTGTGTAGTTCTAGTGTTTCCTGGTAGAACTTCTCTAAAGCTTCCATTCCACAAGTCAAGTCTGAAGGGACAGACTTTTCGGTTGTCTTATTGGCAGCAGCAACTTCTGCAAAATGATTCTATGATTCTATGGCCCACCCTTAAGTTCTGGACTGACAGACACGGTCCTGAAGGAGAAATTACCCTTTCAAGACATCCCCAAGAGCTGTGTTCAGCTCCAGCGTAGCGCAGGCGTTTCATTTTTGTGCAGCCCAGCTTTGCCAATATTTGAATAGCAGCCATAATTTAGTGGGGCCATAAATAACTGCCATTCCGAGAGATGGATGCGATGCTGCGGTAGCAGGCCAAACAGTAAGGCTTGTCAGTGCCCGTGCTTTCACTTTACCAAGCAAACAGCCCAGGATGATGCTCCTTGTTTAAATCCTCCATGTAGATGTCACCCCGAGCTGACTGACGAGCAATTGGATCTGATAATACGTATAAGACTGTAGCATCCATTGATTCTTGGGGTGAGGCAGATGCACGTGTAAGTGATCACGGGGTTATGATTCTCAGCGGTGGGCAATGAGTAAGTTTGTGGGTCACAATGTAAATCTAAGCTGCATTAACTTACATGCCAGTTTAGATTGATATAATAATTCTTCATAGGGATGGAGCGTGACTGGCTGTAAAAGACTTGTCCTTGTACCTGAATTGTTGAGAGCAGCAGAGCTGCATGCAGAGTTAACAGCACGCTGTTAAGAATCACTACCAACGCAAACGCAGAGAGCGATGGCTTTATGTTGGCTGTTATGTCACGCAGTATTTCACAGTTGTTGAAATCATTTCATTTCCAACCAGGTTGCTTTGGCTTTGTCTCTGTCAGCAAGGACTGAGAGTAGTGCAGCACTGAAACCAAAATGAGCCCCCCGACTCTTCAGACCGGTAAGCGATGGCACTTCTCTTGAGCCGGAACTCTGTATCGGTGCGTCATCATTCCAGCTAATATAACACAGAGTCATTTGTGGTCTCACATTTTTCTCTGAAGTTCATGGCTGGATTTTGCAGGAACTTAGGCCAGGCTAAGTCAGAGAAACTAAGTAAAGGAGGGAAATGAACAAAGGCAAACAGGACACAGAGACAGACTATAACTGGAACAGAGGAGGTTCCACATCAGTATGAGAAGGACCTTCTTCCCAGTGAGGGTGACAGAGCCCTGGAAGGGGCTGCCCAAGGGGGTTGTGGAGTCTCCTTCTCTGGAGACATTTAAAACCCTCCTGGATGTGTTCCTGTGCGACTTGGTCTAGGTGATCCTGCTGTGGCGGGGGGATTGGGCTGGATGATCTTTGGAGGTCCCTTCCAATCCCTACTGTACTGTGATACTGTGAGATGAGAATTAGGAAGGAGAAACAGGGGACAACGGAAGAGCAAAAGATTAAGGAAGAAAGGGAACAATATATCATAGGAGAGGCAAGAACAAGAAGAGGGGAGATGTTACGAGTGTAAAATAAAACAGAGGAAGTCAGTACAGAATCAGAAGAAGAGAAATGTCTTTCATTTCTTGCATCTCGGGCTCACTGGTGGCAATCCTGCTTGCAGTTCACCTGCAGAAACACACCTCTATGCAATGCATTTCCCCCGTTCATTTTGGCACCTGGCTTGCTTTGTACAGGATGAGGCCTCCGAGGTCACTGAGGAGAACTGGTTTCTAATAAAGCTCCTCCATACCCGAGTTCAAAAGCTCTGACACACTGCAGTGCACAATGAAAATGGCTTTAGCTTCTCCTCTTTTTCCCTTGGATGTTACACACTGTCTCTGGCATCTGCCTAAGTGACTTCAGGTTTTTCTGCTGAATATTGAGACGTGGCAAAAAGAAATCAACTGTATCCAAATCTACATGCTCCTACGTCAAAAACTACGGTGGCAGAGCTTTTTGTAAGGGGCTTTTTTCTAACTGTGTGAGAATAAGCAGATGTGAGAGGCTTCCTCCGTGTTTATAGGAGCCGTGTGGTCAGAGGTGCTCAGCAGAGAGTTTGGCTCGGGGCAAGGGAACAACAGCAATAACGTGAGGGGTGATTTACTCCTGTTAACACTTTTCAGAATTGGCAATAAAATCGGTTTGGTGCTATTAAGATGGGAAGGCCTGGGGTTTAAGCAAAAATATGGAAGATCTATTACCAACCTGAAAAGCGGTCAAGTGAAAAACTCTTTGTTATTAATACATTAAAAAAATCCATATATATATATGTTTCCAACAAACGAATGATAGTGAGAGGGCTGCTCTCCCTTCCTAAAAGTGATCAAGTTTCCTTTGCCTTTGTGATTTGGCTGCTTTTAGGCTGTTGCTTATGTAAAACAGAACCTCCTAAGCCATCATTTACTAAACAGGATCTCTGGCTTCTAATCTCACGCTACGCAAGAACGTAAACTGTTTGTTGTGTGAGGAGCTTTAAACATGACTGTAACAGAAGGGGGATGTTGACCAAAACAAAAGCACACCTCTGGAAACCACGAAGACAGAAAGTCTGAGCTACGCTGGCAGGGGGACTGGACTGGATGATCTTTCAAGGTCCCTTCCAATCCCTAATGTTCTGTGATTTTATATAGTAGAAAAGTAGAATTTTACATGGGGGAAAAACCCAATCAACTTCCATTAGCCCCAAAGGTGATTCTGGCAATTTGTGTTTTGCTTTTCTGCTCTATTAGCACACACAGAGTTTGTTGCACAGAGGACAGTTCTGCTCTGGAAATGATGGAACGCTTTTCTGAGAGACCTGCTTGCAGAGGTGAAGGTCTGGAGGCCCAGCAGGGACACTGAGTGCTCGGTGCTGAGTGCTCTTAAATAAGTGGGTGTTCTCACAGTTGTGACCCCCCGGTGATGCAGTCACGGCTGCACCCAGCTGTGCCATCAGTTGCTCCAGCTGTGCAGCTGCACCTCTTACGTGTGCGCACACGTGGCGCATGGCATACGCCTTCGGGGTATCCAGTCTTTCAGGCACACTGGTAAATCTGTGCTTCGTTCCAAGGTGTGAGAATCTCGCCTTAGGTTTGCAGACCAACTGTGTGCAAAAAGCAGCTGGTTTAGTAGACAGTGTATTGCTGTTGTTTAAAAATGTTGTTGCTGGCATGGAGAACTGCAGGCCAAAACTGCAGTTTATTTCATGTGGTTGCTGCAGACTTGCAGGAGTTTGATTTGGCAGAGGAGATTAGAGTTCCAGTTTTAGGTTTCTCCTCCCTCTCTCCCTTCTTCTGGAGTCCATCTTGACTTCTTGTCTATGTCGCAGAGAGGACACGTCGCTGAGTGCTGAGCCCAGCAGCCATCTTGCCCTGGGAACATGGTGACACATGGAGAACAGCAGAAGAAAAGCTTCACCTGAAGCTGAAAGGTTTGTTCCCCCTTGGTTGTGGCTGTAGGCATCGGCATTTTGGAAATGGAAGTGCATGGAACAGAGCGCTGGGCTTTAAGGTGTCCACTGACGCTTAAGGATGCAAGTTTGAACTTTCATGGACACCATGATTCCACAGAAGCAGGAACTGTTGGAGGCCTCTGTTCTCAATTTAGGGTTTGGGTATTGAGGGTTTGGCTCAGTTCTGTAAGAACATTCTGGTGAATCTCCGTACATCTCTGTGTGTGTGTCTCCTCATGTGGGGTTTGTAGGTGGGGTGAATTAAATGTCTTGTTGCTTTTCCCCAAATCAAATTAGCTTTGTTTTTTCACCTGCAATTCATACGTGGTTTTTTCAAGCCCTCCCCGAGTTGTTTTGATTTCTTTCCATTAGCACTTTAGCTGCATTAATTGGTTAATAACGTCATTGGGATTTTTTTACCCTTGACATCTATGTATCCACTGATGCGTCACAAGCCATGCTTGACTCGGTTGCTTGGATGATGGTCCATTATTCTCCATGATCTGCATGTGAACATGGGATTGGGACAGGAATCCCCAAGAAGAAGTGGAGGTAGAGATAAAAGCGAGGGCATGAGCGGAGCAGTTAACTTCAGGTGCTGTGCTTTGGGGGTTGGCAAAGATCCCAGCTCGTTTCAGCCTCAATACAGGGTCATCACCAAAACCACGCACCAAACACACTGAATTGCTCTGTGTTTGTCTGACTGCAAGCTGTGCAGAGCTCTGCCTACTTATTGATTGAGGGCACAGGGACAGCAGTAAGTCGCTCTGGAGAAATCTGAAGAGCCTCTCTGTTTGCAGCTGGTGAGGGCTGTATCACATACGCTGAGGCTACCTGCCTGGAGTTTGCCTGGTGGTCACGTACAAGGTTCAAGTACGGTATGAGACAAAGCTATCTCCTTCAGGAGGTGTCTTTTAGGAAATCAGGCATTGGGATGTACGAGAAGCGTGCTTAGCTTAGTCAGGAGGACTGGGCAGCAGCAGAGGGAGAATCAGTCACTTCTCTCAGAAATTATGAGGTAACTGCCTTTGTTCTCTGGAACCAGGCAGGGAAGTCCCTGGCAGACAGAAATACCTAAGAAAGCTTTACAGTGAAAAAGCATTCACATTTTTGCCTGACAATAAAGCAGCACAGGGAGACACTCAGAAGGCACCTCACATCGCTGTCTGGAGCTTGTCTAAGACAGGGACAGGGGCTGCCTATCCTCTCCATGGCAGAGGAAGGAA
This sequence comes from Rhinopomastus cyanomelas, assembly GCA_013400115.1. NCBI lineage: Eukaryota > Metazoa > Chordata > Aves > Bucerotiformes > Rhinopomastidae > Rhinopomastus > Rhinopomastus cyanomelas. The sequence continues at coordinate 811,383 of VXBP01000493.1, read as the reverse complement.
TTTGGTCTCTCGTGGGTGATTTGCAAGCAGCCAGAAGAGAACCTTCCTTGTACTCTGCAGGGGCAGTTGGAGAGTAACCGCAGTCAGGATGTTGTGTGGTGCTGTGTCACACAGAATACGCCCTCCCTAGAGAGCCGTGCCGGGTGCCCGCATTGTTTTCCTCATCCATCATACACGGCGTGTGCATCAGTGACAGCGCCACACAAAATGGTGTTCTTCATGCTACGGTGCATGTGTCTACCTGTGGGAAGCCCACATGTTGTCCCAACGAGGGCCAAGGCTTAACTGCCTCTACGCAGCGTGGTGTGGAAGCGCACGTTACACAACTGCCTTCTGTGCTTCAGCCAGGAGCTGCTGCAGACCAGCCCTGCAGCTGCCCGTGGCCGTAGCCACCACTGAAGAAGACATACTGCCAGGGCTTCTGTGTCCTGGCTGCACAGTGAGGGGCATAGCACTCACATATTTCTAAAGGAGATATGCAGATGCCTCTGGAATTAAGCCTTTTACAATTCTGCTCTCATTAACCTGATTTGCATATGTAAATGACCTCTTGCCACATGATAATGAGGTCTGCAGAGATGTTCGGCATACAAGAAGAGGCATTTCAGTGACAATTGGAGCACTTTGGCCAAAGCAGCTGGTGTAGGGGCAGCACCAAGAGATAAGGCAAGATCCAGAGATAACAGGACAAGGAAGCAGAAGGAAGCAAAAGCCTTTTCCAAATGCCAAGTGCATCTGCAGTTCTAGTGCCTTACTGGAGCAATTTCACAGAGGAGTCTGTGAAATGAGAGCAGCTGGAGACATTGTCAATTGAGAAGTGACTTGTGGCATGGAGCTACCCAGAGGACAGCAGATAACTAGCCATCCTGGAGCAGCAAGTGCATGGTCTGGCATTCACTGACTGGTATAAACCACCCTCCTCCTGCTACTCCTGTGAGCACCATGACAGAAAATGCACAGCTGGACATATGGCAGTGGGCCAGTCCTTCTTCAGGAGCAGTCTCCACTCTAAGCACTTCTCTGTGAATACCTCTTTGCCACTGGCAAGCTCATCCAGAGGTGACATTTCTCACCACAATATGCAGCTCAGCTTCTCATCAGGGATATTTCATACCTTGCTTAGTGCATGTGGAGGCAAGACTTCCAGTTCATATCAGTACTTGAGAAGTCGGATGGGACTGATCTTATTTGTCACAGGAAAAATAATAGAATCATAGAATGTGCTGGGTTGGAAGGGATCTTAAAGGTCATCCTGTCCAACCCCCCTGCAACAAGCAGGGCCATCACTCACCAGACCAGATCACCCAGAGCCCCATCCAGCCTGATCCTGAATGGCTCCAGGGATGGTGACTTAACCACCTCTCTACGGAGCCTGTTGCAGGGATCCCCACCCTCAGATTAGAGAACATTTCCCTCATATCTAACCTAAATCTACCCTTTTCCAGCTTCAAACCATTCCCCCTCATCCTATTGTTCCACATCCCTGTGAACAGTCTTCCCCAGCCTTCTGACAGGCCCCTGTCAGGGACTGGAAGGTCCCTATAAGGTTGCCCTGGAGCCTTCTCCCCTTCAGGCTGAATAACCTCAACTCTCTCATCCCGTCCCCACAGCAGAGCTGCTCCAGCCCTCTGAGCACTTCCGTGGCCTCCTCTGTGACTCGCTCCAACAGGTCCTTGTCCTTGTGTTGGGAGCTCCAGAGCTGGATGCAGAACATCAGCTGAGGTCTCAAGATCAAGTAACAAGAGCCCTCTTCACAGCTGAAGGTTAAAAACTACTGTATGGCAGAGATGCATGTCACAGCCAATAAACAAGAAGTTGTGTTCCTTTGTGAGCTAGCCAGAGTTAGCTATATTCAGTTTCAACAACAGGAAAGGCAAAGCAACTTGGAGGGAAGATAAATTTGGGAAGTTTAATTCAAGCATATAGAGGAAATCAGTTGATGTCATGACTACTTTCAGTTCACTCCCACTTGTACTGAGAAGACAATGTGCACGGCAGACAGAGGAACCTGACACACTTCTATTTCATTAGCTGTCCACTGCTGACAGAAACATATGCTGTGTGACTACAAGTAATGGGGAAGTTCAAAGCACTGAGAACTGGTAGGTGAGCAGACTCTGTCCTTCTGCACAGCAGCAGGCAGTTTCTGGAGCAGCCACTGGCCCAAGACCAGCTCATCTGCATTTCACTATGGTCATCACACAGAGAAATGATGGTTTAATCCCTCTCCACCAGCTGAAACATTACATTAATTTGATTGTACTCTCACAGTCAGTACTGTATTTCCCAGTCTTTAGTAGCATCCCAGCTCATGATCGTCCCTTCCTAAGAAGCCCTCAGGTCTGGACTCTGAAAAATTTTCTGAGCTTACACCCCAAAGCCATCTAAACACTGAGTGCTCAGCTCCCAACAAAAGCAACAGTCTTGTGTGTCTGTGCTAATATTAATTTGTTTGGTAGCTGTAAGGAAGAGTAATGTGCAGAATGACCTACAAATGAGTGGTGTCTGAAGAGCACAGTCTGGGCCTGGTGGCTTATTCACATGAATAAATCAGAAGGATCTGGCAGAGCACACGAGGTCCTTTGAGTGTTTCTGCATAGCCTGTCTGAACAGCAAGCCCTTAACCACACACTCAAACAACCTCTGGGAGCACTCAGTCAATTTGGGCAACTAAGAACCTGTCCTAAAACCGAGCCTTCAAGCATTTGCCATTCAGAAGAGGCTGTCAGCCAACCAAGCCAAAAGTTCATGGAAATCGCCTCGCGTACAAGATGCCATCTTTGGAACACCTTTTGTTTAACTTCATTCCTAGTCGTTCAGTAGGCAGGCTTTTTTCCCCCCTCCTTGTTTGTAGGGGCTGTAATCAGAGAGAAGTTTTATGAGGCTATTGCAAGCGGAGGCATTTCATTAACTCCAGACCTTTCTTTTCCCCTCTTTTGTTCACCTTAGCTATACCGTCTGCACACCTGGCTAGAAGAACCGAGGTAAAAATCCTATGAGACTTCTGAGAAGCTTGGTTCATCTTTCATTAGATCACAGCAGAACTGAACCATATCCTCTCACTGCTAGACATTTTTTGAACTAGGCTGTTCCCAGTCTCACTGGGGTATGTATGTGAGCTGCAAAGCTTCACAAAGCATTAAGATTTCATGAGGATCTAATTCTGTTCTCTCCTGCACTTCCTTCAATCTTCAGCACATAGTACTTCTGCTTCAGCATCATGTAACTGAGAATATGGCAGAATATTGCTCTGAGTAGAAAAGTTCCACTGAATGGACCATCTTAAAACCTGTGTTCTGGCCACACGACTCATAATTTTTATCTGAAGGGACAAATGTTTAGTGTAATTGTTTCACTCCTGTTAGAGAAGTGTTCTGGAGACAGGAAAGACAGTTTGGCTCACAGAATCGCAGAACATTATGGATTGGAAAGGACCTCAAAACACCTGCCACAGCAGGATCACCTAGACCAAGTCACACAGGAACATCTTGCAGACCTGGGATCAGCAAGGACCTCTGTGCAACACACCATTACTAGGGAGAGTACACAAGAGAAATATCATATCATAGAATTCGTTTCCTGCCCCTGCCGAGAATTGTGGGCACCTCAGTGTTCCTCCTGTTCTCTCTGTAGCACATAATTTAGTCACCAGAAATACAAGTGCTGAGGTTTAAGTAAAGTAGCTGATGGGAAACTGAGTAGATGGAGGAGCTCTTAATGAAGTTATTAGACAAATGAGAGAAGAGAGGATCGCATGATAGGAAATGATGAATGGGATGGGATGGGATGGGATGGGATGGGATGGGATGGGATGGGATGGGATGGGATGGGGCAGGGTAGGATAGGATAGGATAGGATAGGATAGGATAGGATAGGGTAGAAAAAGTAGGTCAGGAATTTCTGTTCTCCCTGTGTTGTGACACAAGAACAAAACGACAGGCATTGAAGTTCCGAGGTGAGACATTCAAAGCTGAAGGGGGAATGGCATCATGTAACCTGTAGTCATCTCGTGGAAACCTTCTGCTTCGGGAAGTCCCCGATGCCAAGAATTTATCAAGTTTTGCCTTGAGACTAAACTTTCCAAAATTATCAGAGATAATAACAGCTTTAGAAAACAACTCAAGGATTGCTTCTGGTTTAAGTCCAGTCTTAACTATGAAGGTGAATTCTTTGACACCTTCCTTTGAGCTACCTGGTAGTGTCCATCATCTGAGACAGGCATTTGGAGCAGAGATCTGAGTTGGCATGGTGACTCTTGTATGTCCACAGAAAAGGCTCCTTTATATTTGGTCTGGGGTTCGGTCCAAAGTCCTGTTGCGGGGATATTTCCAGGCTAGGGTTGCTCTCAGACCTGTATCACCCTCCAAATGAACATAGCAATGAGCATAGTTTCTCTGCAGCCATGGAAAATGCATGGCTGGAGGAGGATTTCGACCTGTGCAACAAATACCGGCGTCCTCAGTGAGATTTCAGAAACGTTCACGCTGCCTGTCTTGGAAAATGGGCTGTCTGATGGGTCTGCTGATCTTTAAGCCCCTGGGGTCCTCCTCATGTCACCGGTAGCTCGGAGATCTGAGACCTCATTATTGCTGCTGTTCCGTCAGAGCAGATTTGCTGCAAACGCACATTTTCCCTGCACCTTATGTATTCTTTTAGACATTCAAAGACAACTCTTTCAAGCTGACCCAAGTGTATTATGGTGCATTTAAATCTGATGTAAATCATAAATTTGCTGAGGACAAGCTGCTTTATATTTTCAATAAACTTTGGGTTCATGTTTTTTAAGTGTGCTGTAGATTTTTACACGCTTTCATCAAATCCAGATGATTTGATTATTTTCTATATTCACAGCACACCACTGCTTTGCCTGCATGTTTACAGCAGCTATTAAAACAGATGAAAGTCATCATGTGCTTCAGAAGGATCTGGGTAATCACATCCACCAGTGAAACACATTAATTTTCAGCCCATTCCAGCAAGAGATGCAAGAAGGAAATAATCAAGAATCTGAATTATTGGATAAAGTTGTATCACCTGGAGCACAGGGGTGGAGGTCTCTGAAAGCCCGGTGGCATTCTTTGCGACCACGGTGATGACAGGGACTGACTTCTTGTCATGTCTGAACAAGAGGTACCTGATAGAACTGACAGCCTCAGTGTCAGTTCAACTGACACTTAAATGCAGACATCATTCCTGTGTATTCTCCGGGCCCTTCGCCAGCTTCACTGCCTTCCTGTGCACTCCCTCCAGCACCTCGGTGTCTCCCTTGTACTGAGGTGCCCAAAGCTGGACACAGGACTCAAGATGCAGCTCTAAAAAAACAAATCCTAAAGGAAACCTTCTATAGAAGAGTAAATTGTGCTTTCTGAGAGGTGATGGCAACAAATAGGTAGTGGTAGAGTGCCATGACCATCTTCTATAGCTCCAAGGTGGAGTTCTGCCTTTGGGTATCCTCCCGAGCACATACGCGGCGATAACAGCTCTGTACGTAATGTGCAGTGTCTTTGCTTTGGGCATCACTGATGTTCTGCACATAGACAACCATCTGTACCTTTTACTTCACAGAAACCTCAACAAAGGTAGTGCCTCTGTTGTAAGCCGTGTTCTTGGAGAACAGAAGACTTTTCCAGCACTTCCATTTATGACTTCTAGCGCACACATTTCCACTGTGCCTTGGAAATATGTCTAGACCCAGCAGTTACCTCAGCTGATCAAACTACAGTTTCTTATCTCTGTTTCTGTCAAGGAATAGAAAACAATTAGCTCACGTAAGTGATACGGAAAAGCCACTCTAACCTTCAAATTGTGGGGCTTGGAAAGAGGGCGCTTGGCAACGAGAGACACGTGCGAGCGTCTCAATGAAATTTGCTAACGATAAAAGACCACTCAAAGAGCCTTTTGCAGGAGCTTTCAGTGGCTGCACGAAATACAAACACCCATGTGCACACAGGGAAAGGGAGAGATCGCTCTGCGGGCTGGGGAATTCAGCTCTTCCTTCCACAACACTGCACTCACAGTTTTATCATAAAGCAGAACGACTCTGTAGATTTTCATTCCTCACCAGTGTTTCAGTGTCTTCAAATGAGATCCATCTACAGGAAGGTATTTCTGGTTTCTAGGCACATTTCAGGTGAAATGTGGAGCAAGGTAAAAAGGCAGAAATGTATTTTCTCTTGCTCACATGGAACTGTCAAATCAGCTTTTCCCTCCAGTGCTACAGATAATCACCAACATCTCAAAATCTCATTGATGGGCATGGGTTGTCCACTTCAAGAAAAGCTGAAAAGAGGAGGAGAGAAATGAGTGGAGGAGAAATGTTTTATGTTGTTTTGGTTTTTATTTTATTGCCAGAAACGGCTGCCTCTTCACATTTTCTTCTGAGGAAGAGGTTGTGCTCAGTAGCTAAATCTGTCCTCTCAGGGGACTGTGCATTACTACTGCAGCAGCAGAGGTGGAGGCAGCCCAAGCCCTGAGTCAGTCTCAGCCAGTAATCAGTCCTTTTCTTAGCATCAAGAACTCAGTTCCAAGTTCTTCTTGTTTTATTGCTGTCTCATAACAAGGAAAAGGGAAAAAGTAAATGAAGTTACAAGAACTGAATTATAAAATATGATTAAGCATATCAAGTTGAGACAGAAAGAACGACTGACTGACAGATCTGCTCAGCTCTGTGCAGCGCTGTTCCTACCAAGTTCTTGGGCTCTTTAACCATCTTTGTTCTGATTGCAGACCTGTAGCTTTGGAGCTTTCATAGTCTTTTTTTCAGTAGTATTTTTTCCTAGCATCAAAATTTCCATCAGTCTTAGTGTTTCATTTTGCCTTGTCTTTTCCTTCTGCTTGCCTTTTCTGCCACGGAAGGAGCTTGGAAGGACACTGGGGAGGTGATTGAGAGACAGCTCTCGATTGTTCCATACTTTCTTTACTAAATGGATTAAGATTCTTAATCAGTTCATCATAACTGGGCTGGATGCAGCCTTCATGAGTATGTTTGTCAACTGTCCACATCTGGAGAAGATGTTCCTTCCAGGGCCTAGCAGCCCACCGGCTATGTCCTCTCTGTCGGAGGCTTTAAGTCTCTGTGCCAGTTCTCTTCTCTCCGCTCCCTTGAAGCTAGAATGTAAAGGCACCCACGTTTACCCTTGGACTTCCCTCAAGGAGTGCTTCCCAGATAAGAACCAGTAAAAACAACAGGGCCAGCTACATAAACCTCCATGGAGCATGCACAGAAGGAAACCTGAGGACTGCCTGAGCAGGCACAGCAAAAGGGAAAAGAAAATGCGAGGGTCATTTGCATAGACAGATTGTCCTGGAAACAGGGATTAAGTCAGAAAATACAAGGAACGGGCAAGTGACTGCAGCCTTCCTTTTCATTTAGCTGCAAATGCTGTGGCACCCAAGCAAAATATGACACAATACAAATGAAAGTCTAGCCTTTGCCCAGGAATCACAGCGTCACAGAACCACAGTACATGAAGGATTGGAAGGGACCTTGAAAGATCATCTCGTCCAGTCTCTCCACCACAGCAGCATCACCTAGATCCAGTCACACAGGAACATCTCCAGGTGGGTTTTAAATGCCTCCAGAGAAGGAGACTGACTCCACAACCCACCCTGGGCAGCCCCTTCCAGGGCTCTGCCATCCTCACCAGGAAGAAGTTCCTTCTTGTACTGAAGTGGAACCTCCTCTGTGTTTTCCAGGAGTCAGCACAGGGCTTGCATGGGTAAAGTGCAATCTGTGTCACACATTCCTGCTAATGACCTCAAGGACTCTGCTCTCACAGCAGACGAAGGGAAAATTCATCTTCCCCACAATTGTTCCATTTCTCAAACTTATTTTCAGCAAAGATATAAATTGTGCCAAATATCTATCAGTTTTATGATGACAGGACCATCAAACTTGTTTCATTAAACACCCTCCCCCCTCTTACAACTGTCTAAACAAGATTTTTCCATTTAGTACCCTATCAATCCAGAGTTATGATTATTCAGTAACTGAGGGAATCTCTTGTATTTAAATATTAATGTTTGTGTAGTTATTAAAGTATTTGATGATTTGTCCAGGGGCACTGTAAAATTAAATATAGCATGTCATTTATGGTAATACAGAGGAGAATAATAAAGAGTCTCTTTCGTTCTGGTTTTGTGTCTGGCTCTGCACGTTACTTTTACAGCTTGTTTGATGGTTTGGGGTATTGTAAGGTTTTTAAGCCCTTTTAAACGCAGCACTGCAGAGCATATTGGTAGGAGCACATGAAAGATTATCTCCCGAGTTATGACTGTGTGTTGCTGTGTAGGAACTGCTGTCTGACAGTTACAGGCTGCTACAGGGGAGGGCAGTTTTCCAAGAAACCCTCGTCGTGTGCTGGGTAACGTGGTGCAGTGAGCCTGGAAACATTTCGGGAAGCTCCCTCTGGTCCAGAGTATTTGCTTTCAGAAATCACCTCAGCTTATCAGAGCAGAAATGTGCTTGTGTAATTAGGCTTTTCAGGTTATGTATATTTAAAGAATATTATTTAGGTGCTCCACTGTGACTCCCTCATGCTCTAAAGAACAAAAGAGAGACAGCAAGCAGGAGAGAGAGAGGCAGAGCAGGATATATGAGGCGAACCCTTGACTGGCATTTGTACATGTACAAGTGTGCAGCTTCTCTGGGGATAGGTTTTTGAGGTGGGATAATGGAAAGAAGTGTCTGTTTGGTCCATTCTGCTAGGAAGCATCCTTCTGCCCATTTAAAAACAATAGTAGATAAAAATGACTTTCATAAGGTCACTCAGAGACAGAGCCAGGAATAGAAAGCAGGTCATATAAATCCAAGTCAGAGCACTTTCCACGGGACCAGACTGGTATTTCCTGCTGAAAAAAATGAGTTAAAATCTTGAATGACTGCTTTTACTGCACAACAGAGGGGGTTTGACTGATGTCTGCCTCAGCTTTTTCATATGGGTCAGTGTAAGAAGATCCTGAGCTAATGATGGACAGTTGTCACAGGATGCAGCTCTTCTTTGTAAAAGGGTGGAGCACCTTCAAAGATATACCTGGCAAACCGAGTTAATACAGTTACAGCAGAAGCACTTTCTGTATTTAAGATTGATTTGCTATTTTTATTCGAAGTCTATTTTTAAAGCTGATCATAACTTTCCGAGTGTGTCTATGTGTGTGTGTGTGTGTGTGTGTAATGTGGCAAAATTATGGTAAAGCATCTTTGCTTATAAATTACAAGCATGTGAACACAGAAGGTTCCATGTAAAGATGAGAAGGAACTTCTTTGCAGTAAGGGTGAAGGAGCACTGGAAGGGGCTGCCCAGGGGGATTGTGGAGTCTCCTCTGCTGGAGACGTTTGAGACCCGCCTGGATACGTTCCTGTGCGACTTGGTCTGGATGATCCTGCTGTGGCGGGGGGATTGGACGAGATGATCTTTCCTGGTCCCTTCCAAACCCTAATGCACGGTGATTGTGTGATACTGTGAAAGCCAGAAGGTTCACGCAGCGTTCTCCACGCACCAGTAATTCACTGCTGTCTTTACACTCAGCATGGAGAGCTGATGTACTGCGTGTCTTCACTGTGATGATAAGATACTGAGTGCAGGTTTTTTTTCCGCTGACATAACTGGTAACACTTCACAGGAGGCTTGGGATCCTCATTACATAACAGCAATTTAGAACATTTTAATTAAGGCTGTATATGCATGTGAGAAATCCGGATTACGGTTTCAATCCAAAGCCCACTGCAGGCAATGGAAAGACTCCCATCAAGTACATAAATTATTTGATCAAAACCCAAATGCTTTCACTGGCAATAACACACAAATTAGGGTTACTGCCCTTTTCAAAAGACAGATTAGTTTGCATAGACCCCAGCAGGACCACACCAAAGCTGCTTCCCGTTTCGAATGGGCTCGTAGATGTTTACATTACACCTTGCCATGCAGTGTGGATATGTGCAACTACCGTGCCCAGGCCGTGTGAAAGGGCTGAGGAGGCAACATGGCAAAGGATCTGTAGCCTCAGAAGTGGTGTGTGGTGAGGGCTTTGCTGTGAGCAGTGAAGAACATCGATCAGAGATGAAAGAGATATGCAAATCTTCACTCCTCCTCTGTGTTTCGACTGGGTCTTCAGGCACATACACAAACACAACGAGTGTTTCAGCTGAACACCAAGCAACAGCGCAAAGCACTCCTGCACGGGGCTGAAACTGCAGCAAAGCACAGAACTGAGCTCTGTGCTGAGGCCACAGAACATTAGTTTTAGAAAACTGTCCTCACAACCCCCTGTAGAACAGGCAAGAAACGCAGGGCTTTCATCAGATGGCTTGAAAAACAGATGCTCTTACAGCATTAGAGCTGCAACAGCTTCTACCAAGCAGCTCTATCAAAACACACCCGTCATCTTCTGTCTTGGCACTTCACTCCTGTCACCTCACTTCACTGTCACCACATGCCTATACCTTGCATGTCACTTCAGACCGAAACTCACTGCAGTTTCTCTCCTTAGAGCTTGTCCCTGTTTCATCCATCATTTTTCAATACAGTTAATTACACTCCATAGCTCTCACCTCATTTTCTAAGAAGGTATTTTAGCCATGCCTCTACATCCACGTGGGAAGACCTCAAAAAAGTCTGCCTAATCATTTTGTCATCCTCCTTCCAATCATTCCTCCTCTCAGTGCTGCGATGACTGAAGCACTATCTGCGAGTGGTTAAAGCAGCTGGTGTGCAGTGACCACCGCCTCTTACAGTAATTGTAATCCGCTCACTGGTGTCTCCTTCTCTTTGTTGCATCCATCTGGTGTCTCTTAAATGCTTGGACTGCAAAATATCCAGGACAGGAACCGTCCTTGTCCCCACCACTCATACAAATGAGTTCAGAGTCTGGCACCACACTATCCACCCCACATCCACTGCTGGCTTTGCCAACTGATACCTCAAGCATAACTAAATGATAATCTTTGGAGAAGAACAATTGGAATATAATTAAACACACGGAAGGGAAACATAAGAGCTTGTTTTCATATATGAAATGACTGATTTTAGATGCATTTCTGTCAGTGTGTGATATTCACAGAATCACATAACATTAGGCATTAGCAGGGACCTCGAAAGACCATCCAGTCCAATCCCCCCACCACAGCAGGATCACCTAGATCGAGTCACACAGGAACACATCCAGGCGGGTTTTAAATGTGTCCAGAGATGAAGACTCCACAACACCCTGGGCAGCCCCTTCCAGGGCTCTGTCACACTCACTGGGAAGAAGTTCCTTCTAGATTTACGTGGAACCTCCTATGTTTCAGCTTCCATCCATTGCCCTCTGTCCTATCATTAGATGACACTAAGAAGTGCCTGGCTCCATCCTCCTGACATCCTCTCTTCACGTATTTAAAAAAATGAATGAGGTCGCCCCTCAGTCTCCCCTTCTCCAAGCTCAAGAGACCCAGCTCCCTCAGCCTTTCCTCATCAGGGAGGTGTTCTATGCCCTCCATCATCTTTGTGGCTCTGCACTGGACTCTCTCCAGCAGCTCTGCGTCCTTAATGAACTGAGGGGCCTACAACTGGACGCAAGATTCCAGATGTGGTCTCACCAGGGCAGAGCAGAGGGGGAGGATTCCAGATCCACAGAGCCAGCAGACCTCAGTGTGTTGTTAAAATGCTGTGGGGAATGAACGCACTGCACACTATCACATACCTCTAATATTTGGATAATAATTCTCCACCTCACAAGGATGCTGCAATGATTAGTTAACAAACTAGTATTTATAAGGTGCTTTGAAGACTAAAATAGCTATTTAAATGTGCATTTTAATTATTATTATTAATAAACTCTATTTATTCAAACATGCCAAATCACTCCACATGTAAAATCTGTGCGATGGAGTTCTCTGCGTGCCAAGGACTGTCTGATGTTTTCTTTGGCAAAAACATTCCCCCAGCAGTATGTGCATCTCCTCGTGCTACTTATAAATACAGGAAATGATCTGTAGGTGCTATTCAAACTTTACATCTTTCTCCTCGTAGCCCCTGGAAATGTCACAATGACCAAAGGGTGCCAAAGAAGTGCTGCCTTCTCTGTTGTAATTAGAGCTGTGCTCACCTCTGGTTGTGATTTGACAGGCACCGAGATTTGTTGCTCCAAGAACTCCCAGGAATGGTCAGGCAAAGAGTGATCATCCCACAGCCCGTGAACAGCCTGCCTATGCAAAGAACCCCTACCCACCTTAATTTCAGTTTAACCAGAGGAAATAACAGCATTGCAGCGTGCAATAAATGAAGTTGAAAGGAACAAGAAAATCAAAGCACAACAATTTAGAGCCAAGTGTGTCCCACCTCCAGAGGGAACTGCCCCCTTTTCCAGCTTGTGCCTCCTGCCTCTGCTGCTATGGCCCTGCGGTTCAGTAACCAGGAGGGTAACTGCAGGGCTCAGATGGATGTGTCCCCAAAGGGCAGTGACCCACCTAAGTGAGCTGCCCCTCTGCCTGTTCCCTTCTGAAGTTCAGTGTACAGGCACAGGGGAGTTCTGTGTGGAGGATGTGCTTTACCTCACCAGCTGCATTTAAGCTCTAAACCTGGTGCCTGGTTAAGTATCCTTGGGACACCTAAGAAAGTGCATTTGATCACAGTCTGCTACTGCGTAGCTGGGTAGCAGCTGGCATTAGCAGACCTAGGTTGTCTAGGCTGAAGTTGAGTGAATAAAGAAGCTAATGAAAATAAAACACAGCGATTAAAATGACACGTTTTGCCCTACCAGCACGGTCATGACAGGAGCACTGCAGTAGTTTCCATTCTCAGGCAGGACACACACACATACGGAGCCACAGAGGAAGTTACAACACACACTGGGTAGGAAGAAATGAGTTGATCAAACCAAAATGCTGGAGTGAGGACAGATCAAATGATGCCACATGGAAAATTATAGTCTGGAATGAAAAAGTGGTCCATTTAACAGTACATAAAGTCTCTGTAATATGCATAAAATCAGCAGCTAGCAGATGTTTTCTGACACAATGCATCTGCAGGAGGTGAGACACTCAGTTCCACTGTAGTAGCATTACACAGAGCAGAAATAATGGCAGATCCTCCAGACAGATGAAGGCAGCCCCAGCCTTATTTAATAATAACAATAAATAATAACTTCTATTAATTAGCAATCAGGAATGTAATGATGGACCCAGCTGCAGTTCTGGGAGGTATCATCCCAAAGATGAAAGGAAATCCTATCGTCCGTTGGTAACGGATGAGGCGAAAATTTCATGACAGCTCCTTGTTCGCTAAAGATCTTGCTGCAAATACCCTCTTGGGGTTAAAACTCGCCGTCTGCACTTTGTGGCCAAAGGCAACTTATTTTAAATCCCAGGAAAATTTCCTCAGCCATTTTAACTCTGCAAAAATGCAAATGATTCTTTTTCCTCAATTCAGAAGTACCACTGTGCGTTTTATTTCACAGAGGTGGCTGAGTCTTGGGGAAGTGCCTCTCCAGAGTGTGACGACTGGTTTAACAAGCTGATGTACTAAGGACACTACCCTTTATTAGCCAGGAGGTAGTGGAGGAAACAATGGCATAGATCTGCCTCAGCTTTCCCTGCTATCCTTAACAGCAGCTCACGCCTATCCATGGCATAATATAGGCCCTTTGAAGTAGCCAAGTGTAGTTCTTCTCAATTCTATCTCTGTCCTATCATTAGATGACACTGAGAAGAGCCTGGCTCCATCCTCCTGACACCCACCCTTCCCATATTTATCAACATTAACGAGGTCATCCCTCAGTCTTCCTTTCTCCAGGCTAAAGAGAGCCAGCTCCCTCAGCCTTTCCTGACCAGGGAGGTGTTCCACTCCCTTCATCATCTTTGTGGCTCTGCACTGGACTCTCTCCAGCAGGTCTGCATCTTTCTTCAACTGTGATGTCCAGAAATGGGCACAATATTCCAGATGTGGTCTCACCAGGGCAAAGCAGAAGGGGAGGAGAACCTCCCTCAGTCTGCTGACCATCCGCCTTCTGATCCACCCGAGGGTGCCGTTGGCCTTCGTGGCCACAAGGGAACACTGCTGGCTCATGGCCATAACACTGAAGTTTTTAACACACTGAATGATCCTTTCAGGTCATCCGCACGCTCACACAGAGGCCAACGTACCAGAGTGATGGAGGTCATCTTAGAGTCCACCAGCACTTGTGACAAATTCATCTCTTTCTAATCAGCATGTGAAAACTGAAGCCAATTGAACGAAGCACTGCAGTAACAGCCTGACTTGGAACCAGCCATGTGTTTGTGGCTTCCAAGATCATATGCACCAGTGAACCAGACTTTAAAAGCTTCTGTCATGCAAAATACAGTTCTTATAGTACAGACTAGAGATCAAGTATCTTCTTAATACACTGTTTTGTGATTTTTAAGATTCTCAGCACTTTTCAGTGCCCTTTGTTGGACAGTTCAGAGACTCAGGAATCTTTACAGCCTACACAAACACTACTTGTCAAAGCACGTAGCTGTGACAGGAATGAGGGATGTCATTAGAAGAAGCAAAAAGCTGAATATGGAGCTATCTTCCTTTTGAAAACGTTGGAACAGTCGCAGATCTTCTGGCTATGAGACCACTTTTTGCACAACAGGCACAACAGCAATACAATAGGACAAATAAACCAATGCAGTGCTAACTGCGATAGGAAAAGGATATCTACCCCTCTGTGCATAACAGAATCACAGAACATTAGGGAATGGAGGAGACCTCGAAAGATCATCTCATCCAATCCCCTGCCAGAGCAGGATCACCTAGATTAAGTCACGCAGGAACATATCCAGACGGGTTTAAAACATCTACAGAGAAGGAGACTCCACAACCCCCCTGGGCAGCCCCTTCCAGGGCTCTGTCACCCTCACCGGGAAGAAGGTCCTGCTCACACTGATGTGGAACCTCCTCTGCTCCAGCTCACACCCACTGCCCCTTGTCCTATCGTTAGATGCCCCTGAGCAGAGCCTGGCTCCATCCTCCTGACACCCACCCTTCACATATTTATAACTGTGAACTACGTTTCACAGAGGTAAGTTGGAGACAATTGCCTTAGCAAAACCCATGGGTTAAGTTTTATCTGACAGTGTCAGAACAACGAAGAGTGAGAACCTTTAAAATGGGACACACACGGCCCAGAAAAGGTTGACGGGGCTAGCAATGGAAAATGAATTTATGTAAAGACCTCATTTAAACTGAGCTTCCTATTAACTTCCCCTGTTGTGAACAATTCCTCGCTCCTCCAGCAGCGGCTGCAGCGTTGCCATTGTTGCCCTGGCTGCCAATTGCCGAGGACGTGACAGCAAATGGAATTATATTTGCTCAGGACCCTTTATTCTTACTGAGTGTGATTTACTGTAGCATTACTGCAAAGGTCTCATCGGCACCTGGTCATATCTTTTCACGACCAATGAGATTACTGTCCGGGAGAAAACTGCTCATTCCAAGTGACATTTGGTAATAAATTGATTACCGGCTGAACGCTGATACTTTACAAAAAGAGCGATCAATGAAATATCTGCCGTCGCACAGAGCGTCTCACATTAGAAAGACACGCACGATAATCACCAAGCGATTGCACGCGGCAGCCGGGCTGGATTGTGTGAAATCAGCTTGGACACACACAGGAGTATGAAGTGTTTTTCACACACTTTGAAAACCACAGTCTCAAAAGCAATGACTTTGGATGACCACAGATGATAACAGGGTTGTGAAGAAGCATCGCGCTGAAGCTCATTTTAAGCACATCACGCTCGGTACTGTTTACACTCGCAGGGTAATAGTTATTTTTAACAATCACTAATGAGCTGAAACATCCCACCTCCCTAGTTCACATTTAATATTCCTTTTCATATCCACTGTTTCACTGCCTTCACAAATTCAGGATGCCCCTGGGAGCTTTCTTCCTTGTCCTGCGACCATGCCTGCGGGACCGGCTGCTGCTCCTCCCTTGGCACTAATTCCACTGACATCAAGGGACACGCACACAGAAATGGAAACTCCACATCAAGAGAAATAAAGGCAGTGTAAAAGATTGCTTTTCCTAGCCCTGTCTGCCTGTCTAATCCATTGAAAGCTTTGCTCAAACAGCACCTTCGCTCCTGAATGACAAAACAGGCTGCAGGACAGTCTGCCACCCCCAAGACCTGGAGGCTACAAGAAGGGTTCTTCAGTAAATGTCCCTGGCACCAATCCAACTGCTTTACTGGGGCAGAAGAGGAAAAACCTGCCTCTACCTGCTGCTGTGAGGATTCACCCACTCACACTTTTCTTCCCTTCCTGGAAGAAAGACTGCAGAAACATTCCTACCTCCTCCTATTTCCTGTTACTCTGGAAATAGGTTGTGAATCTGGGTCTGGCTGGTGCAAGATGAGACCTCTCGATCCTCTGTCACTCCATAAGCACCAATTATCCAGGAGCAAGAAGAATCCCAGTCACCATCTGCTGCCAGAAGAGGTTATTGCTGACTAAGCCATATTCACCACTGCAACTGTGTCCACAGAACAGGTTCCATTCTGCATTCTTATTCTCAATTTATTGCAGGTCATTTCCTTCCTTCTTCTATCCATAATGAAAAATTAAGGATGTTTGCTTCTGTAAAAAGTGTCATTGCCCAGTACTCACGAGAACTGAAGCCCGTAAATCCCCTCCTCCCAAGAAACAGTGAAATCCATGCTGACTTGAGCTCTGGTTCATCGCCGAACGATGCTTAATTCTCCCATTTTAACAGAACCGTGCAATTACCCTGACTTTTGGGGTATTTCACTATTTGGGAAAATCAGCTGCCTAACAGCAGTGAAGTGACAGAGGGTCAGAGGGCTCGCCAGCACGAGGAGTAATGCAGAGTGCACACAGAAGATGGAGGGGGGACGTGCTAGCACCTGCCCCATTGGTGTTGGGGTGGCACCTGCATCTTGCAGTGGAGATGGCTGCAGAAGAGGCAGGAAGCTGAGGGAGGACAAATGAGAAGTTAGTTGCAGGGTTAGCAGGAGAGTGTGTATTTGCTCAGTCACAGAGTCACAGTGAGCACTCAGACACTAGGATGGGTCCTACTAACCGGTTCTAAGACAGAGAATACCTTCCATTTGTATACACAGCTGTTCCTAACATGCTTCTGAAAAGAGGCAGGACCAGGGTCAAAAGGTTGATGCGGCTTTTCATAGAGTAGGACTGTTTATTTTAGGCCCAGTTTCCAGAAGTAATTTAACACTCCACTTAAGTGCTAGTTTTTAAACTGTAAATGGAGACAGATGATTCTCCAGGAGAGGAAAAACAGCAACAAGCAAGGAACTCTAGCACGAGCTATGATGAGGCAAGAACAAGCAGAAAGACAAGGACAAGTCTAGTGAAGAGTTACCTACAGTAATAACAGAGCTGTACCCATCCACAGCGAAGACTGAAACAGAGATGAAGAGTGACGGCTGGTCCAAGAGGAACTCTGGAATAATCTTTAGACAGGTGATGTATTATCCATTGTGAGTTCTGGGAGTGCACCTGGAATAGGTCCTGTAACAGTAACAGTGCAGATGCTTTCTTCCAAATGTCCATATTGTGTATTGTCCAGATACACTAGCAGAAACAGGGCAGAATGAGGCAAATTAATAGACCCAGACTTCGACCCCAGTACACAGGACTCCCCGTGCCCTCTGCCTGTTTAGACACACTGATGCACCATGGCGAGAAGGACGGTCTCACAGCCCGCTAAACACACGCCAGTTTCAGTTACAGTCCTGTGTGTTTTGAGTTCCTTCCATCTAGAAGAGAAGTTACAAGGTTTTACTTCTGCTAGTTAAGAATTTCTTAAAAGCATCTGCCCTGGATCCGGGAACTGCTGAAACAGTAGGTGGCATTTTTCTCTGAAGGAGCTGAAAGTGCTGCACAAGTCTCACTGGCTCCAGCTGAAGCGCAGCGATACAAAAACCATGTGGCACTTGGAGCTCCTCGATGACAGATATTCTCTTGTGTTTGGCCATGCACTCACAATACACTTATTCTTAGGATTATGTCACTGAGCTCGGGCTGCTTTTGGGCATGAGATCATACACCTGGTCCTTCCTCAAGTGCTGCTTTAACCATTTGCTGAAAGCACCAGTTGAAAGGATGATTTGACCAAGTGACTAATTTCACTGAATGCCTGTAACACTTACAAACTTTTTTAAAGCCAGTTAAAGAGCTTTGCCTGATAGATTTGGGAAAAAGCTGCCTAAATTGTGGGTCAGCACAAAGCAGCAATTCACAGATGGGCCTCTCTAAAAGAAAATAGAAAAAAAACCACACTATTTTTGGAGGCACTTGCTCCTGTACCACAGAACATCAGGGATTGGAAGGGACCTCGAAAGATCATCCAGTCCAGTCCCCCTGCCACAGCAGGACCACCTAGACCAAGTCACACAGGAACAAGTCCAGGCAGGTTTTAAATTTCTCCAGAGAAGGAGACTCCACAACCTCCCTGGGCAGCTCATTCCAGCGCTCTGTCACCCTCGCCGTGAAGAAGCTCCTTAAAGAGCAGTGTTAGTTTCTCAAGTTCCTCCCAGCTAAGAGACAGGAGAGAAAAAATTGGGTCTTGGCCACAGAGATATGTAGAATTCTAGCAGGTTTTTCCTTCCAGCTCAAATATTTTATGAAGCTCGAGAAACACCAGGCTGTGCTTGCGAAAAGAATAAAATAAGAGGATAATGTAACAGGAGCAGAGCTTTGAGACAGTGTCAAAAGCAAGACTTGCAACAAGAAGTGCCCCAGGTTAACACAGCTATCATTTTAAAGATTCCACAAGCCCCCAGGTTAGGCAGTTACCCTGTACCAACAGGAAGCAGCAACATCAATTTACCGGCTGTATTATTCACTCAAATCAGTAATCATCACAAACAGCCCTCACACTCATGGAGGATATTGAGAAAAAGGAAAGGATGGAGATTGTCTCCAGATACAAATGACTACTTATTGTTTACCTGGCACCCCAGGTCCTTGTAGTATCAGCTGCTTCAGAGCATAAGTGGGGTTTAGATTCCTGATGCCTGTACAAATCAGATTTTGTTTTGGTACTGTTTCCAGCTGAAAGCCTTTTCTTTATTCTAGTGGAAGGAGACTTTCTTCCTATTAAATGCTTCAATGGTGGATTTAAATATTTAGAAGATCCACATTACAAGAGAACTGTCTGAGAGCATCACAAAGAAACCATTAGTTAAATCCATTAAGGATCTACTTAAGTGGAATTCCCTGCTGTTACCTACATGATAGCCACATAAAAAAGACACCGTGGCAAAGAAAATGTTGGGAAAAATATTTCCCCTCACATACTGTACGTGTGAAAAAAACAGTCTTACTGAATCACAGAAACACAGAACATTAGGGATTGGAAGGGACCTCGAAAGATGATCCAGTCCAATCCCTGGAGGCTCCCTTTTTGCTTGTCTAAGGATTTCAGCTGGGGCTGATATTCTTTCAGCTGAGTTAGAGTAGGGGGAACAGTATGGCTCGGTGCCAGTTGTGCTTTTGCCTCTCTCCTTTCCAATTACACTACGTTCGGACAAAACCTTTTGTTAGAGCAGAAGATGCAGCAACTCTTTGTTTTGAACGTGGCATAAAACCATCAAAGTTGCATTCACTGTGCAAGGCGCATCAGGAATACACAGAGGTTTCATGGTGTCTATTTTTAAATGCAGGTAAGTGGTAGCAGTGTGGATAAGGTGTTCTCTCCTCCAATTGCTAGAGAAAGATGCTCGAGCCGTTTGAATTACAAAACTCACGCACACCATCTTTCAGGTTGCTTTTGCAAAGGAGAAAATTCTTGAACTCCATGAACTTGTTTTTCCTTTCTCTACAGTCACAGAATCACAGAACATTAGAGATTGGAAGGGACCTCGATAGATCATCCAGTCCAATCCCCCTGCCACAGCAGGACCACCTAGACCAAGTCACACAAGAACATCTCCGGGCGGGTTTTAAATGTCTGCAGAGAAGGAGACACCACAACCCCCCTGGGCAGCCCCTGCCAGGGCTCTGTCACCCTCACTGGGAAGAAGGTCCATCTCGTACTGATGTGGAACCTCCTGTGTTCCAGCTCACACCCACTGCCCCTTGTCCTATCATTAGATGCCCCTGAGCAGAGCCTGGCACCATCCTTCTGATACCCACCCTTCACGTATTTATCAACATTCATGGGGTCACCCCTCAGTCTCCTTCAAGCTCAAGAGACCCAGCTCCCTCAGCCTTTCCTCATCAGGGAGGTGTTCTACTCCCTTCATCATCTCTGTGGCTCTGCACTAGACTCTCTTCAGCACTTCTGTGTCTTTCTTGAACTGAGGGACCCAGAACTGTCCACACACGTAGTTAATGCAGTAGGATACAGTCAAGCATCAGGCAGCATTGCAGACCCTAAGAATTATAAAATCAGGAGTCAGACCCTTTCCCCAGTCCGATACTGTCCTAGTTATGGGACTGAAAATCACAATGACTGTTTGGATCTTCCGGCGTTCCAGCCATCGCGAGGATATGTTAGTAGTGTTTCTAACTTTGCAACTATGCACATGTCAGAATTTAATTTTAAAAAATTAAAGTAAGATATTTAACTTTTCAGATAAGTGCAGAACACTTACCTGATGGCGACTCAACCAGCACCCTGGGCAGCCCAGTCCAGTCCCTGATGACACTTTCTGGGTAGAATATTTTCCTCATGTCTGGTCTAAACCTCCACTCTTGAAACCTGAAGCCCTTTCTTCTGGTGCTGTTGCTAATTACCTGTGAGCAGAGCCCAGCACCAACATCTTTACAACGTCCTTTCAGATAGTTGTAGCGAACAATTAGGTCTCCCCTTAGCCTCCTCTTCCTCAAACTAAAGCAGCCCCAGTGCTCTCAGTCTCTCCTCATCAGATTCAATTCTCCAGGGATATTCTTGGTTAATCCCTGCAGTGGTTTTCCGTTGGTATTGGTAACCCTTTGAAAGTGTCTCGTGTGCTCTTTCCACACCAAAATCAAGTCTTTTGCTGTTTTCTCCATTTGTACTTTTCCAGCATAACTGTGATTTATGGTCACTCCTACAGGTCCTCCTCTTGAGGCAGCGGGTTTGCCAAGGCTCACAGAATCACAGGCCATTAAGGATTGGAAAGGACCGCTGAAGATCATCTAGTCCTGTCCCCCTGCCACAGCAGGATCACCTAGACTACCTTGTGAAACTCAAAAGAGTCCATCTTTTAGAAGAGCCATTTAATGCCGAGTAGAACAGTACGCACACACACTGGTTTTTTGCGTGAGGGGAAACACGGCCCCCCAGAGACGGCCGCTGGAAGCCGGTGCTCGGCCCTGCAGGGGCCCTGGGCGGCACCACACACTCCAGCAGGGCAACATCGAACCTCCACGAAGTGCCCTAGCTCACATCTCGCCTGATGCCAGTGGGGCAGCCACGGGTGAGGAACAAGGGGACGAGAGGGAGCAGGCGCTGGGAGCGGGCGGCCGGCCCTACCCGCAGCCCGCGCGGCGCGACATGGCCGCCGCTCCCAGCAGGCACCTCGTCCTTTCCCGCCGCGGGGCGCCCCGGGCCCGGCCGCGGGCGGCCACAAGATGGCGCCGCGTAGAGGGCGCTGCGCGGCCCGTCAGTGGCGGTGGCGGCGCGGCGCCGTTCCCGCCTCGTCTGCCGTGGTCGTGGAGGGGAAGGCCGTCAGAGTAAAGAGCCCCGGACTCGAGGCGGTCCTGTCCCGACGGAGTGGGTTAGTTTAAAGGCACAGTCTTGCTTTCCTGCTGAACTCGGGGTTACATGTAAATATCCTTCTTGCCATATGAAGTCTGTTAGGCCCGCCGCGGTTGTTGTTCATGCTCCTGACCTTTGGGGCTTTTTTCCCCACAAAACATAGGTTGTTCCATAAAATCACCTTTTTATTGTGGGGGGAATTGGCACTGCTTCAGCCACAGCAAGGCCAGCTCTGGCCGGGCAGCACTGTCAGCCCTCAAAGAGACTCTCGCCAGTGGCCTCAAACTGTTCTCGGCCTCAGTAAGGGGCCTGGTAGGGCTCGTGGTCCAAGCCGGAGGGTGCTGGCCCCAGAAGTTGCTCAGCGCAGCCCTGCCCGGCATCACCTGTGCCCACACCCAGGCCCTGCCTGTGAACAGCACTGCAAGACATGGTGAGGCCTCATCTTGAGTACTGTGTTCAGTTTTGGGCCCCCCAGTTTAAGAGGGACAAGGATCTACTGGAGAGGGTCCAGCGGAGGGCTACGAGGATGATTAGGGGACAGGAGGGCATGGCTTATGAGGAGAGGCTGAGGGACTTGGGGCTTCTTAGTCTGGAGAAGAGAAGACTTAGGGGAGATTTGATAAATGTTTATAAGTATCTGAAGGCTGGCCAGGAGGGGGGGGACAGGCTCTTTTCACTTGCTCCCTGTGATAGGACAAGGAGCAATGGGTGTAAGTTGCAGCAGAGGAGGTTCCGCCTCAACACAAGGGGGAACTTCTTTACTGTGAGGGTCACGGAGCACTGGAACAGACTCCCCAGGGAGGTCGTGGAGTCTCCTTCTCTGGGGACTTTCAAGGCCCGCCTGGATGCGTTCCTCTGTGATCTGTGTTAGATAGTTTTGTCCTGCTGCGGCAGGGGGGTTGGACTCGATGATCTCTTGGGTCCCTTCCAACCCCTAACATCCTATGATCCTATGAACGGCATAATGAGGGAGAGTCCAGCAGTTGGAGGAGCCAGGATACTCTGCTTCCTGCAGACCCTCACCCCTAGCTTCCAAAACACGCAGTGCCTCGACGTGAACTTTGAAAAGCAAGAGCTGCGCTTTAGAGCACCAGCTCAGCAGAGCCCATGTCTGCCAGACTGATGTTAAAGCTAAGTCCTAGGAAGACCCTAGAAGTGGAGGCTGTGAGCACTGCTGAGTACGGACTGGCACCAACAATTAGCACAGACGTGGCTCCAGGGTGGGTCAGGCAGCCTGGTCAGGGCTGGCACATCTGCCCGAAGCTTGAGGACTAAAGCAGTGCCGTTTCCTCCTCATTCCCTGCTCCTGGATGGAGTGCTGACTTAGCACCCTTCACCCTTTGCCCTAGGGTCTCTTCTGAGAGCAAGTTTGCATCACCAAGAATTTCCCAGTATAGCTGCAATTACTGAAACCATGGGGTCAGTGCAATTTATTCCAGTGTCTTTGTTGCCAGTGTTGTTAAACCTTTGCTTCACACGACAGAAACTCTTTTAGAAACCTTTTCTTTTTGTTACTGTTACCTCGACTTCCTTCAGCCTCATCTTTTCACACTCCTCCCTGACAAAGCTATTCAGCCAACAGATTTAGCCCGGACTCCCCCTGAAACTCTCTGCACTCTCCCCTTATTAAATGCTGTCATGCATGGCACCACAGAGCTGACAGTTGCCAGGGCCGGTTCCATGCCCTTTCTCTGGCAGCACCAACAACATTGACTGGTTTAGAAATCATTGCTGGGGGGGGGGGGTTGTTTTGCTGTGA
>VXBP01000493.1:776133-787944 GCA_013400115.1 Rhinopomastus cyanomelas | reverse complement strand
GGGGGGGGTTGTTTTGCTGTGAATACAAAAATCCAAGGCAGTTTAGCGTCGATACGTCCGTACTAGTGAAAACGCATTTTCTGCAAGCAGAATAAAAACATCTCCCAGTGCTGGCATAAAATGTTATTGGAAAAACGAGAGCCGTACTGGTACAACTGTGTCTCTACCAGAAACTTCTGTTGACACAGCTCTGCCTGTCAGGGCTGGCATCTCTTTGCAGCTAGCTACGCTAGCAGATGTCAGTCCTGTGAGCGTGCTCTTGGTCTCTCAGAACACATGTTCACCTCTCCTCAGCTCGCAGTGACAATTCCATCCCACAACTGCTTTCTGTACAGTTACTCTTAAGACCGTAAATGCAAATGAAGATGCAAATGCATGCTTCACTTCAAATCAGTGAAATAACATCCTATCCTGCTGTGTCTTCCTTACAGCTACTTCGTGTAGATGCACAAAATTTAAGGTCAGAAGATACCTTTAGGTCACACAAGCTGAAGTTACAGGTCAAGCCATTTTATGTAATTAATCCTTTCTGACTCACAGATGAGCAGGCCTCTGCTAGAAATAATTTTTAAGTCAAAGATACCAAGTGAAGGAATCACTATTTTTCTTCCTACCTGTAACTTTTGCCTCACATTACTAGATCCAGAGCCATAATAAGATGTTTTGACTCCTGTTCTCTGCAGCTGACTCTCCTCGGTGTCCGTCCTCTCTCTGATCCTGTCCTTGATCATTCGAGCTGCATTCTTCTAGGTAACACTGTAATCTCTTTTCCAGCAGCAGACCTGTCATCACCCTTGCAGAGCAGCGTAAACCATCAGGTTGACACGCTGAGATATCCCCCCGCAACCTTCCGGTGTTCTCTGTGGGGCGCGGGACAACACCCCCGTGACGAGAGTCATGCTCGGTGAGTACCGTCAGCATTTTGAGTGGAGCTGAAACGCGATCGGTTACGTTGTGTGTATTTTTAATGTCTATTTTCTGGCAGCCAAACGTTTGTACTGCACTGTTCTCCATGCTTTGCGACGGTACGAAGTCAGTCTGGGCAATAACAGGCCCCAGACTGAACAAACGTAGAGTTGTTGTTGCCCGGGTGAGGTCTGAGATGCGGAAAGTTCGACAAAGCCAAGTGCATGGTCTTGCACCTGAGATGAGGCAAAAGTTCATATTGATACAGGCTGTGGGAGGGATGGATGGATTGGTCTAAGTGATCCTGATGTGGCAGGGGGATTGGACTAGATGATTTTTTGAGGTCCCTTCCTGTCCTTAATGTTCTGTGATTCTGTGAAGACAACAAGCCTAAAAGAGGTACTTCTGTGCTTACAGAAAGGCAAAAAAAGCAGACAAAATTCCTCCATGCTTTCATTCTTTCTGTCCCATAAAGTGTTTATGAGTAGCCAGGTTGAACTCATCCTTCCTTCCCTGAGGTAACCAATGCAGGAATACCTCGTCTAGAGAAGTGTGCATTCCCCACAGTCGTATCTAAACAGAACAGATTGGAACACACTCCTAGGGATCTGCTTTCATCAGTAAAGAAGAGCTGGAATTTTTAGCTCTGCAAATAACACACTGAATAGCCTGTAACTGGATTTTTATTAACACGCGGTTGTCTGTCACATACCTCCCATCCAAGTGTCCCTGTGTACGGTGTTCCTGGGCACTTGACATCACACAGCTGGCAATTTTCTCAATACGATGTATAACAAGTGACTTTATTGGGGTAATTTAGGACAGACCCTGTAGAACATGTAAAAGAGTTCTTGGCTGGGAGCTGTTTCTCCAAATCTATCTGAGAAATGACTTGCAATCTTAGTCATTTTCACAGGTGTTTGATGCCATTGATTTACAATTTTATATTGCGATTCTAACAGGTTAGCTGAAATAGAGCATACAAGTATGAAGGACATTATTGAGTCCAATATCTCCAGCTCAAGAGAATGAGATAGTTCCCTTTCCCATTTAATCATAAATGTTTCTTTAGTGGGCAATAAAGAAAAAGCAATGGCTTTATACAATCACCCCACAATGTTCTGAGATTCATTGCTAAGGAATAAGATTTGCTCAGATAAAAAGGATTCTCTAACACAAGTAGTTTTAACATCAGACTGGATACAGGAACTCCTGAACTGGAAGTAAAGCAGCAAAATGGGAAGTCTGGCATTTTCGACCTTAGCTATATTTTGAAGTGAGGTATGAATTTGCTTTTACTGAAGGGTTGAGATAAATTGTCCAAATCTTTGAGATCAGCTGATTCTGTAGTTTCAAGAACCACAGGATCACAGAACATTAGGGATTGGAAGGGACTGTGAAAGATTGTCTACTCCAGTCCCCCTGCCAGAGCAGGACCACCTAGACCAAGTCACACAGGAACATCTCCAGGAGGGTTTTAAATGTCTCCAGAGAAGGAGACTCCACAATCCCCTTGGGCAGCCTACTTACAAAAAGAGGCAGATTACTTTCTGAAGGTGGTACAGACATCACCCCAGGAGCAGAGAACTCGGGTTCAGGTGCGGTCTGTAGAAACAGCAGTTTTCACACCTGCCGACTCGTGATCTCTCTGCTTTCAAAACCTACCTGGAATGGCAGTTCCCTTTAGCTGAATCTGTACACCTGTACCAGAGCCCACCGTCCTCAAGAGGCCTGCGTAGTGCTTTTCAGGATCCCCTTTCCCACCCAAGTAAAGTTGGTAGTAAGTCTTTTAAGCAGGATGAAGCACTGAATGGGGTGAAGTGCACAATGGTGAACTTCAAAACAGACATGAAAGAGAGATCACCTAATTCATTCATACTGAACCAACCTAATTAATGAGCAGTGCTCTTCAAATACAGGGCTCCACTGAGCTGTGCAAGTCAGATTTCTATGCAAAAATTATATGTATTAAAATTAAATCACTTTGCTTCTGCTGCACTTTAATTCTTTAATTCAAGGTACTTTGGAAATATTCATTCAGTGGCACCACTGAAGAGCAAAACAGGCCAGATAAATCCCATCATTTTATATTGTGTGACCTTTCCCTGACCAAGTGCAGTCCCCGGCTTCTAGCCGGTGCGAAGCACCGTGGACAGCAGTTCCCAAAGTAGGCTCCTTTCTTCTTGGACTTATGAACAGTAAGTTTACACCCAGCACAGAAAGGTGTGGTAATTTACACCTTGGCAAATGAAAAACACATTTGTCCTCAGAATCACAGAACATTAGGGATTGGAAGGGACCTCGAAAGATCCTCTAGTCCAATCCCCCTGCCACAGCAGGACCACCTAGATCAAGTTGCACAGGACATGTCTAGGTGGGTTTTAAATGTCTGCAGAGAAGGAGACTCCACAACCCCCATGGGCAGCCCCTTCCAGGGCTCTGGCACCCTCACTGGGAAGAAGTTCCTTCTCATATTTATGTGGAACCTCCTCTGTTCCAGCTCACACCCACTGCCCCATGTCCTATCACCGGATGACACTGAGCAGAGCCTGGCTCCATCCTCCTGACACCCACCCTTCACATATTTATAAATATTAATGAGGTCATTTCCATTATTAAGTCTTTGTTAAATAACTCAATGGTATTTTGGATTAATGAGATGATCGTTCTAATTTCCGTCACATTTCTTTTTAAACGTAAGCAAGAAGTAGATGTTTTAAATAGACCAATCCTCACCATGTGGTCGCTGCTCCAGTCTATAGCTAAGTTTTATGGCTTAAGGGAACCAAGGACAATGACTCAGAAAGCCTTTCCAGGATCAGCCCCTAGGCTAATAACATACTGACATTTTTTAGAGCTGTGTATCTTGAAGCAGATTACACCCAGGACATAAGAAAATGCTTCTCTTAGGTTGTTTCCACTCTTAGCTTAGCCGAAGCAATGAGCCAGCTATAGAGGATGCTTGGCTTGAGCAACGCTTTGCCCTCGTAACAAGGATTTGATTGTGGCTCTGGCAATCAGACGTGGCGTGGCAGAGAGGATGTGAAAGTGAAGCACCCAAGCGGCAGTTGGTGGTGACGTCCTGTTTGCTGAGGACAGGAGGATGGCATGTGTAACTGACAGCTACTGCACCTCTCAGCAGCGCAGCCTTCTCCTGCGCCCACTCTGGGAACAAAAACGTGGCAGGGCCTTCTCCAGCTGCCGTGTTAGCCTCTCCCCAGGTGTTCTGCTGCTTTCTGTGCAAGGAGTATTCTCACCTCATGCAATTAGAAAAGAACCGTGGGCCCCCTTTTGCAGCTCAGAGGCTCCAATGAGCCGTTGGATGTGTTCCTGTGAGACTTGGTCTAGGTGATCCTGCTGTGGCAGGTGGGTTGGACTGGATGATCTGTCGAGGTACAAAATTCTGTTCACTGACAGGTGATGTCTCTACATCATCAGGACCCACATTTGGGAGCTAAATGGATGGACTCTCCCAGTCCCCAAGAAGTTGTGCTTATTGAAGAGATTTCTGCCACCTAGCAGCTCTTTATTGTCCCTCTGCTGGAGTCCGTTGTCTCCTGAGATCTGTTGGCTCACTTTATCCTAATCTGATTTAGGCAAATGGGTCTGAGCTAATGCAGATAGTTGAAATAGTGTGTCTTCTATCCTGGCTCGTTTAGTCTGAAAAGGGCTGCAGAAAACACATCTGAGCGACTGCAGCAGCAGATGTGAAGAGCATTAATATCCAGCAGAGGTGATGCCAACAAGTGAGGGGAGGTGACAGTAACTTTTTTCACTGTCTCAGCTGAGCTTTGGAAGAGAGCACCTGTTTATTATCTTAGGACATACATTTCTGTTGTCAGTAGTGCTGCCTGAAGAGGTCCTGTTCATCTCCCCCTACTTCCAAATCCCCTCTTTGGTCAAACAGTCAGAAGCGGGTAACGGTTTTGTGTGCTCTGCCCCCTCTCTTCCCCCTTCCTGTTATGCCAGCCCTACTGGCTGGACCGTTGGTTGAGTCAGTGCAAGGATGATCTGGATAAAAATAGGCTTGCTTTCTCCCCGCTGGCGTTACTGGCACACCGTGCAGCTGCGCCGACCATCGCATCAGCACCCGGCAGGTCCATGCCAGGTGCTTATGCTCCAGTCACCTGGAGCTGCTGGCACTGGCATTCCTCCCGTGTGCCTCCTTTCCTTGACAGTGAAGTGGGAGTAACTGGACTTCTCAGTTTACAGGATCAATCCATCAAAGCAGCAGCTCTCAAACTAGGAAGTTGTCCCATTGGGAAAGCACAGCATCTGGGCTGGGGTGAAGAAGGCTCAGGGAAGTTTCACCTGGTTCCTCTCAGCTGTTTCCTTTGTCATCCTCTTCCAGCCTTTGCAGTTCCTCCCTCTCTCTCCTGAGAACATTCACAGTGTGTCCCCTACACAGTGGGGCAGAAGACAATTCACACTGGGGTGAGCTTTGTTGGAATGTGGAGGGTAGGAACCCGCCTCAACATGTTCCTGTGTGACTTGGCCTAGGTGGTCCTGCTCTGGCAGGGGGATTGGACTAGATGATCTTGGTTCCTTCCAATCCCTAATGTTCTGTGAATCTGTGATTCTGTGACTCATTTGGAGAGAGAGCAACAGTCCCAGTGATACAGCATGACTGTACTTCAGGAGACTGAGGCGGCTGCGATTTGGGATGCAGGAATTTGGGGTTACCCTGCGAGCCAACATGTATGTACCTGTAAAAGGGTGGGGAATGAAGATAAGGTGGGGGAAGGAGGGAATTACAAACTATTACAGCAAGGGAGAAAGGTGGGGCCCCAGCTAAGAGACTCAAAACTGCCGTAGTAGAGACCGTGAGTGGTTAAACACTGCAGAAATAGAGTGCATCAGGCCAAACCATCTCTTGGTCACCCTTGCAGCTACTCCGAACTGCATAGCCAGCACAGCCACTGCAGACAAATCGTGCCTGCAAAGGGAAAATAAGTTCCCGTTTCCTATTAAAACACACGCGTTTCTGGCTGTGCATAAAAATATCCTACAGGCAAATTATATTCCTCAGTGAAGTCACAGAGGCCACGGTGATCTGTTCCTAGAAACAGGAATTGATAAATACCATGGGTACAGCTAATATTTGCGATGCCTGACTGCAGTGTGGGAAAAGTTTAGGAAAAAACCCTAAGGCTTCTTTTTTGTTGGAAGATCCATCATGTTTACAGCATCTCATTTATTTTATGAGTGAAGGCTATGTTGTTGTCGGTGTGAGTGTCTCTTCGATTTATCAGTCAACCTTGCATGCTGCAACCACTATAGAAGGGACTTCTGACCAACACGCAGCTAACAGCAGGTCTTTCTTCTGGCTGCCCACGTGTCGCTTGCACGTCAGCAAAGAAAAGATTTGTGAAAGGCAAGTGAATCACAGAACCTTAGGGAGTGGGAGATTTGTTTTTAGAAGATTGGTTGGGCTGCTCTCTCACCAAAGTGCAGACTCAAGAGGTGTTTTCCTAGAGGCCTCAGTCCGGCAGGAGCACTTAATCAGGGCTTAACTTTAAGGAAGTGAGTGATCTTATTGACTTCAATGGGTGATTCGCATTTGTAACACTGAGGTGGTTAAACATTCTATTCAAGAGGTTGAAATGCAGCAAGGAAGCAAAACCATTTCCATAATAAAATCACGTGTGCCCTTCTCGAGATGGAGACGGGCATGTTTTGAAGTCCATTTGTTGACACATCGCCAGAAGACATTGATTAAATTGCCTGGGATTAGTGGCAGCTAAAGAATGAGTATTAATCAAATGGTAGGATGACTCCTGACACATTTTAGGATGCAGTCTGTTGGAATAAACCAAGGATTTTTCAAAGTTCATTACAACCAGCTAAAGCACAATTATTCCACTTACCTACGGGCTTTACACCTAACAGATTCCTGCTTATCAGCTGGATATCGACTGTAATAGTTTACACACTACATTTGTGACCAAAATGTAAATATTATGTAATAAAGAAAACACTACTCTGTTATGTTTACATGTTGACCACAGAAGGGTTCTCTTAAAAGCAAAACCCCATTACTACAGCTCCAAATACCAGGCTAAAGCATAAAGCCAAAGCTCTGAGCTGGCTGCTTACTTTTCTGTGATCTGATTTATGCCTTATTGGAGTCAATTAAAAGATTTGCACTGACTTCAGAATGATTTTGATTGGATGTTTAACTAGTAAAACAAGTGATAATTTAATAAAAGACCACATACCTCTCTCTTTTTTCCTCATTAAATCTTAAGCCAATCTAAAAGAAGGAAATGGGGAATTACAGTGAGTTTGACAAGTGTTTCTTTGAACTGCACAGGGGATTTAAACACAAAAACACAACAGAAAGGGGGTTTTTTCTTCTACTCGGGGTTTTTTTGAGACTTTTGTGGGTACCCAGAGATGCAACAGGCTCTTGAAGATCTGACTAGACTTCTAGGTCAGCAAAACAAAGCCCTCTCGCACTAGTTCTACACTAACACCTCAGAGCTAAAACAACATAGGTGTTTTTTCTGCACATCTCTGTAGGGTTGCTGTTTGGATGAGCTAAAAGCCACTGCTCTGACAAATGGGAAGGAGGATGGCTGCAATACAGCGGGGAAACACACCTCACTGCCCCAGGGTTGAGGCTAGGAGTAAACCAATGGAGTAAACGAATTACCAACAGTACGTTTTGGCGAGTGATGTCATTTATCCTGGAAAGGGATCCCAGAGCAGCAGGGTTTATAGTAGAGAGAGAAAACAGGCTGGGTCAGGAGGATGGAGCCAGGGGTCTGCTCAGTGGCATCTAATGATAGGACGAGGGACAATGGCTGTGAGGTGGAACAGAGGAGGTTCCACATCAATATGAGAAGGACCTTCTTCCCAGTGAGTGTGACAGAGCCCTGGAAGGGGCTGCCCAGGGGGTTTGTGGAGTCTCCTTCTCTGGAGACATTTAAAACCCGCCTGGATGTGTTCCTGTGTGACTTGGTCTAGGTGATGCTGCTGTGGTGGCAGGGAGATTTGACTAGATGATCTTTGGAGGTCCCTTCCAATCCCTAATGTTCTGTGGTTCTGTGATTGTGACAACACCGGCTTACAGGAAAATAATGAAATTGAATAAAGAATGAAAATGTTGAAACTAAGGTGAAAACTTTGCACTTGTGGCCTCAAATAGCAGTGCAATCACTTTGCAGCAGATAATGTGCCTGGCAATTAGAGCTTTTTTACATTATATCGTAATAAATCCGCGGCTCACGCAAACGGCGAGAGCAGTCGGAAAGGAGCATTTGAATCGAACAAACACTCCACCACTCCTCATCTGAGCAAAGATGGCACGAGGAATTTCGACACTATTTGCGAGACCTAAAAAAATTGAACCCTCGTTGCTGCTTTGTGTTGTGCTTCCCTTGCACAGACTGCAGTGCCTTCTGTCAGCTTTAGGGTGTGGCATCTGCCATTGGGGAGGAAAAACTGGCATGTGTTGCCTTTTATAGCAGACTGATTTCATTGTGCTGGGGGCCTCTATTTTATAGCCTCTTCGTTCCGATCTTGTAGCCGAGCTGCTGACACAAACAGGAGGAAAAGCAGTCAGTGGCATCAGCTCTTTGGTTCAAAGCCTCACCCGTTTTTGTCTTCCCGGGGAAAACATTTCAAAGTAAACCTGCGTTAAACTTTGCGGGTTATTTTCCTGCTTGGAAAGAGTTGCGGAGCACGTCAGGAAGCACCGCGATCCGCAGCTGAGGCGCTGTCAGCGCATCTGATCAGATTTTCAATATCTGCACTGGCCCAACCATAAATATCTCGAAGTATAACCGTGTAATTGATTTTATATTTTATTCCGGACTACACATGTAAATAAATACGCACAAGGAGACATCTATATTTATATTTGCATACGAAAGGCTTCGGAAAAATCAACTTATGTGTATAATTAGCGCGCATTTGAATACAGGAAAGAAGAAAATCCAGGAGAAAATGTCAGAAAGGCTCACTAACAAAGATGTAGTATTCTCTTGGCAAAAGCTGATGAATGATTTGGCATGAATTCATCTTACAGTGCTGTTATTCTCTCTCCCTGCAAAGATGATATACCCCTTCCGAGCAGTTTGCATAGAATTGCAATTCGCTGTTGTTACAGGCTGTAATGACCCTTGGGTATGCACCTGATTCCCCCCACTAGAATTACTCACCGCAGTTTTTTTCCCAGGCTGTGCTTGCCTACCGGCCATATAACATTTTTTTAGCACTTGCAAAGAGTAAAAATAAAAATAGAGGAAAAGTACAGCTGTAACGCAAGTGTTACCAAGAGGTACTTGGTGAGCACTGAGACTTCTCAAAACTAACTCCGTCACAGAAATCCCAGTGTTTCTGACTTTTCAGGCAGAACTGACATTAATAGACACTGTTAATGTATTTCACAGAATCACAGACGTTAGGGATTGGAAGGAACCTCGAAAGATCATCTAGTCCAATCCCCCTGCCACAGCAGTATTGATGGTTGGACTTGATGATCCTAGGGGTCTTTTCCAACCACAGTGATTCTGTGATCCTCTAGATCCAGTCGCACAGGAGCACATCCAGGCGGGTTTTAAAGTCTCCAGAGAAGGAGACTCCATGATGCCCCTGGGCAGCCCGTTCCAGTGCTCTGTCACCCTCATATTGATGTGGAACCTCCTGTGTTCCATCTCACACCCATTGCCCCTTGTCCTATCGTAAGATAAGCCTACCTACTCACAACAGCACCTTTCTCGCTCCTCTGCCTTTTCCTCCACCGTTATTATTCAATCAGCTATTTACCCGTTCCGAAACTTGAAAATGTGCTCATCTTTAAGAGAGGGCATATTCACTTAAAACAGGCTAGTTTAGTCCCCAGCTGCACTGAAAACACTGATATCCCCGTTTGCTCAGTTCATAGGTATTTACTCTCCCGTACACTGACTGCTCTAGGTGGTCCTGCTGTGGCAGGGGGATTGGACTAGATGATCTTTTG
Source organism: Rhinopomastus cyanomelas (assembly GCA_013400115.1). Lineage (NCBI taxonomy): Eukaryota > Metazoa > Chordata > Aves > Bucerotiformes > Rhinopomastidae > Rhinopomastus > Rhinopomastus cyanomelas. Next base: position 778,073 of record VXBP01000493.1, on the reverse strand, counting down.
AGGTCCCTTGTAATCCCTAATGTTCTGTGATTCAGTGACACAGAGTGTGGCCATCCCCTCTTCACGTGCTGGAGTATCATTTGTGTTAAGATAGAAAACAACCTTCAAACCCTTCTGAAAGATGGTTCAAAAATGTAGGTCAGCAGCAGGTTTCCATTTGGAGCAAGAGTTACTCAAGTAACCTATCTTGTTTTTCGTGTTACTATGTTTTCACGAGAGCCTTCCATGCAGTGGAAATTACTTGAAATCGAGGAAACAATTATGAAAGAAAATGTGTCCCTTTCCTTGATCAGCTCCTGTTGATCTGCAAGTGAGTGCAGGCAACATATTGCAAACTGCCCTGGACGTATGAGCATCATCAGCGTAACAGACAGTTAGGTTTGGAAACAGCTGGACCAAGTGGACAACTGCAAAGATGCTGCTGTCTGCAGAATTGTAGATTGAATTTTATAACCGTCCGCACGCACAATACACAACCTTCTGCCTGGAGTGGGAAAAGCGGTCATTTCTCCGCGACATTGCAAACGCTTCCCTGCCCTCGAAACGCCACGAGGAGCCTCTGGACGCACGGGGTCGATGGGCAGCATTCGGGACCCCCCAAAGTTGGACCAGTCCCTCAGCTGCCGGGCCTCCGAGGACGTGGGGCAGCGCCGGCCCGCAGCTGCGGCGGGGCCAGCCTGGGCCCCCTCTCGCCCCACCGCGCGGCGCCCCGCGGGACCCGTCCCGTCCCGACCCTTCGCGGGAGCCGGAGCCGGAGCCGCGCCGAGTCCAGTCCGCGTTTTGCGAGTGCGCGGTGGCGCTCGGGGCGGAGAGGGCGATGGCTGCCGGCGCTGGCTCGCTCGCTCGCTCCTGCCATGCTGGGCCGGCTCGGCCCCGGCAGACGCGTGTGCGCCCATATCCGGGTTAGGGAGGAAAAAGGAGGGAGGGAGGTGGGAGATAGAAAAGTTTCATTTAAATCTGAACAAAAAACCCCCAAAACTTTGACCATGAAATCACGCAGCAGGAGCGGGCGCGGACCGTAAGGCGCTCTGCCCATTTCTAATCGCAACCACGGAGCCGGGGAGGGGACTCGCTCTAACTCGGGACGCTCCGGGACAGTCCAGGAGCAGTTAAGTCCCTTCCCCGGCCGCTTCTCTCTGACCCACTCCTCACCCTGCCCCCACTCCCACACTCTTCCCTTGGGAGCGGGAGTCGAGGGCAGGTTTGGGGATTTTTTTCCCCCCTTTTTGATTGTTTTTGTGTCGGTAGTTCCTATCATCAGTACTAATTGCTCCGGAGTCGCAATGTCGCGGTGATCATGGCCGCGCAAGTCGCAGCGGCTCCGGCGGCTACGAACAACAGCAAGGGCAAAGCCCCGAGCCTTCCCGGCAGCCTGGGCCCGGAGCGGGGCCCGGGGGGAGCCGGGGCCGCCACCGCCGCCAGGGCTCCCGGGTCGGGCCTGGTGTTGGGGGTCGGAGAGGGGCCCCCAGCCGGTGGCAGCGGCAGCACGGTGAATAATGTAGATCACCATCTCCTCCACCACCACAGCGAGCCGCTGAACATGGCCAATAACGCGGCTCCCGCCGCCGCCGCTGCTAACAACGCCAGCGGCGGCTCTTCCTCGGAGCCGGCTCCGAAGGAAGGTGGAAGCTCCTCGGCGTTATCTTCATCTTCGTCTTCTTCTTCCTCCTCCTCCTCCTCCAACCCGGGCTCGGCCATGGAGACGGGGCTGCTCCCCAACCACAAGCTGAAGAGCGTCGGAGGCGATCACCCCGCCGCGCCGCCCCACCACCACCACCATGCCCACCACCCGCATCACCATGCCCACCACCACCATGCCCACCACCCGCACCACCACCACCACCACCACCACCATGCACTACAGCAGCAGCTAAATCAATTCCCGCCGCCGCCGCAGCAGCAGCCGCCGCCTCAGCACCATCCCGTGCAGAATAACAACA